>RJVU01050883.1:2900922-2911451 GCA_003731715.1 Anabarilius grahami | reverse complement strand
AATTTTTTGAGATAGGAATTTTGGGTTTTCATGAGCTGTATGCCAAAATCATCAGTATTAAAACAATAAAAGACCTGAAATATTTCAGTTGGTGTGCAATGAATCTAAAATATATGAAAGTTTAATTTTTATCATTACATTATGGAAAATAATGAACTTTATCACAATATGCAAATTTTTTGAGAAGGACCTGTATATAATAGATTTTTTTCTCATTTAAGTGAATTTGAAGTACATTTGACGTGCCAAGAAGTTTAGTAATATTTGCTGATCAAAACGCATAGGAGCTGGAGTTGCGTCAAAGTTGCTCATTCATGAGTCAGACTCAGGACATAGAAATGTCTGGGGACACAGGTTCAAATTCAGCTTGCATCTTGGCCTGATCCCACTTCCTCTTTCCACTTTAATATTTGTCTAATGACAAAAAGGCCTTAAACAAAGAATAAAAAAAAACACATGAAGGAAAGTTACACACTACGTCATCTCTCTCCGATGCTCTTTGACTTTTGGATGACCTGGTGACGACCTCCTGGGGACACGCTGGTTTTGGGATAGTCCCCAGGATGACCTCATCAATTAAGATGACGATGAGTTCAACAGCAGTAAGCCACCCCATCGCCATCTTTCTCCCTCTCTTGCTCACTCTGTACATCCTTTGTCTCCATTAGTTTCCATCTCTCTGTGTGCATTCCTTCATTAGACACATCTCTCGTGATCTCTGTCCCTGTTGTCCCTTCTTTGACGTCGTCTCACCCCTTCACCTCAGTTGAACTTCATTTGCCCTCCATTACAGTAGTTTCTCCGTTACATTCCTTCTGTAATTTTTCCAAAAACAAAATGATAATCATTTCACTCCATGTCGGAGTGATACATTTATTTGTGGAGACACAGTCAGGTTCAAAAGTCCACACTGAAAATATGTAATTAAAAGTCTAATTAAAACCAGGAGATTAAAAAAAGTTATGACATAAGAAATATTTAAGATTCTGCACTATTTCAAGGTCACTAATCAAATAAATACATTGCGATCTGAATATGTTAACTTTTTACAAAAGGTCATAATGTTCGTGCCTCACAAGATGCTCTTTGGAGAAACTTTTCACTTAAATTGTTCCAATATAATATATTATATTAATTATATTATATTATAATATAATATAATGAATNATAATGAATGATAAAAATATTAATTATTTAATATTATTATAATAATTAGAAGCATTTAGAATCACTTTGCATTTGGTGGTGCTGAATATGCAATGAAACAGGGCCTGTCTAATTCAGAGACAAGACATCTCAGCATGTTTGACCATGTGTATGAAGGACGGAAGAAAAAGAAAAAGAAGAGAGAAAAGTGAGAGAAAGAGAACATAGCTCTGATCTCTGATGAATATGTAAATCCTGATAGCGGCCTGCTCTCCAGGGGACCCCCTTCACCCCTGCTTTCCCACCCCACACAAGAGACGAGGGACCGGGCCGTACTGAAGCTTAGCGGCCCGAGATCTTCACTCCCCGGATGATAATCCCACTGTCCAAAGGCACGGATAACGAGAAGAGGACCATAATCCTATTGTCCCTCTGTGTCACATATGTCGCTTAACACACTGTCTCTCCATCACAAGACTTCATCCAGAGCTGCAACAGATTGGCCCCCTCCAAAATAGTGCTTGTCTTTCTTACTGTCCCTCCCTGTTCCTCCAAACATTTTTCATACATAATAACATAACCCACACAAACCAAGACCTTTCAAAAACCACACAAAACATCATCTTCACAAACTCCTCAGGCTGGGTTTGTATCAATGTCGCATCTCCATATTGCTGTGTGGGTGGCATGTGGTGGGGTGTGTGTGAGAATATATGCATGTGTATGTGTGGACGTTCCAAGTTAAGATGCACCCCTCGTCTCGCCCGCCTACCTCAGCCCCACAGCGCTTTGTGTCAGAGAGGACCTGTTGGTATCCGCCTTTGTCATTGAGTGTGTATGTCCATGGGCATATGGTTGATCCACCTCCAATAGGTTCATGTAGGCAGAAAACAGCCATTCATACGCCTATTCAGTCAAGCTGCTAGAGACACAGATTACTATGTCATAACACAGAGGGAGGGAGAGAGGGAGGGAGAGAGGGAGGGGTTCGAGTGATAGCGAGAGAGAAGAGCGAGATTACTTCATAAACTTACTCTGATCTCTATGTGTGTGGCGCTGCTCTAGCAATTGAAAAGACAGAGCCCATTGTCGTTCTTTCAGGCTCAACTTCAAACACCAAAATTTGTTGCACCAACTACGCTGAACTTGAGAAAAAGAGATGCTGTGTTTGAATGCAAGTCAGCTGTGAATCAAACACCGTAAGGCCTGATAGATTTGCACACAAATGCTGAATTGACGCTAGAGAGCACCATCAACATTTTGTCAAATATTTATACTCTCATACGTCAAATTTGTTTTCCAAATTTGAGAAACAAACATGGCAAAGGTGTGTGAGATCGATATATCCATTCATGAAACCTAGCATTATAATGCAATCTTCATGTGCTAAATTCAAGTGTTTTGTTGTCGAAAAGAGTAGGAAATATGTAGGACGACAGGTTCATTGCTTATTCCTTGGGGAAATCCTATTAAAGCCATAATATATAGCAGATATAGCAAAGTCCCTTTCAAGGACAGTCTGTTCACTCGGCGGCCATATTTACAACACCTCCGGGCAGCTATTTTGGGCATCCAACACCAAGTCCTGTATATCTGAATGGGGGAATCCTGAAATCTCAAAAACTGCTTGACGAACTCACAATTAAATAACATATTTCAAATCAGCTTTGTGGTAAAGAACTTAACCATCTTCCTAAAATAAATAAAAATACATAGTAAAAAGTTTGTAAAGTATGTAATTTTTTTTATGTTAAAACACTCATATCCAAGTTATTATGCAGAGATATTTATAGGCGTAAACTTTAATGTGATAGCTCACAAAAAAATTGAATATTTTTTTTCATCATTTACTCACCCTCAAGTCGTTCCAAAACCTGTATGACTTGATTTCTTCTGTAGAACATAAAATGGGATATTTAGAGGGAAAAAAATATATTCCATACAATTAAAGTCTATTCTTGTTTGAATCCCAACATTCTTCAAAAGATCTTATACAAAAACCTATTATAACTGTATGTATACATACTGACTTTGGCCTTGTGGTGCTATTGAAACATTATTCTGCATCCTGATCAGCCTGACACAGCAACACTGTGGAAGAGCTATCTGTTTTCCAACCAACGGCAGGCAGGGAAAGTACTGGAGAAACCTGTTTGAAAACAATCCATTATTTTAGTATTTCTGAATGTTGCTGCCGTTAGAGTCATGGACATTACACACAGTGACAGAAAAAAAATTCCATGAAAAGTTTCTGATACCTCCACGAATATCCTTGAAGTGTCCCGTTTTCTCTTTCCAAATCAGTTTTTATATAAAGTTCACTTTCCTGACCTCTGCATTGTCTACTTGTCTAACCGGCTTGTTTGTCTCTCTCTCACGGCACAGCACTGTCTGCGTTATTCTCTGCATGTCCATCCTCGATCACCTTTTCTGCCCTCATAGGACAGAAAGCCTCTCCTTCTGACAGCAACGGCCATCACTGTCTCACTTCCTCTCATTCTGATGACCTCTCGTTCTCAGGCCCCAATCACTTGTTCGCCAACAGTGTCAACACTGTCATTAAAGGCACATTGTCCTTATTAATTAATGAGTGCTGTTGTTTTTTCCCTCTCTCCCTCTCTACATACTTATTCGGGCAAATGCGGATTAACATATTCATGAGTCGGCCAGCTTTGCAGCAGCTTGCTCACGAATGGGGCGGCTCTGTTTAGCCCCTGTGTTTTTGTCTTTCTCCATACCTAACCTCGTTTGCTGGGCAGATCCCTGAACCATTAAAGCTCATGATCCCTTTATGCCAGCGAGACTCAGACAGGAGGGTCGGGTTATGAACCCAAACGCTGCTGTTTCACGCACCAGTGAACACACCCCGGATAATAAGGCTCAAATGCTAAGTGTTACAAACTGATTAAAATGTCTGTGTTACAACTTTATCTAGCCTCAATAAACAATGCTCTTCCACGAGAAACTGCGGCAGCTTTTGATATTGTCCCAGGACTGCTCAAATATTCCCAGCCCTGGTTATTTTGCTGGGTGATCAGACAAAGAAATGTTTATTTGTTTATCATATGCAGGAACATAAAAAGCATAATCAACAAGCATTTAATCCCAGACATAATTAAAACTGAATGTTCAAAATGATTATTACAAATATGAACTAATTCTTCACTGAAAAACTTAACCTAAAAATCCCTGATGCTTATTTTGCAATTTAATCTTAGTATGCAAGGTGACTGCCAAGAGTACATTTGATTTATGGATACACAATATATACCATATCAGTTATCGTTCAATATCAAAGTTTTTCTATTTATTTATCAGATATTGGATATTTAATTGTATATGCTCATTTGCTCTATTTTTACATTTAAATTATATTTGCCATCATCTAACGCTCACTGAAAGTTAATCTTTAAAAATATTAATATTATTTTATAACAGTGTTAAATGTAATCTTTAACAAATCTCAAAATGAATATCCATTTTTAAAACAGTACATTATATTGCTGTGATCCCTCATTCATGTGTAGCATTTCAAAGGTTTGATTTTCTTTTTAGTGTTTTTGACTAAACGGTATTAAGACAAACAGGGCTGTAGCTGGTGCAGGTTGTTGCTATGGTCGCGGGGCCTCTCTAAGACCAGGGGTCCCTAGAATCGTCAACACCTTTCGCCCCGCCAGCGACGGCCCTGAAGACAAATTAACATAGAATAAGCCAATAATTAGCAGCTTACAAGTATCAGCCAGAATTTAACGTTTGTGAATCCCTAATTTGATTTAAATACAACAGTCAATAATCTCAAACAAAAGTTTACATTTTTCTTTAACATAACAGAAAAGAATGTGGGAAATGAATAGAAATGGTATTCTGTATGATGATATATTTTGCAAACGTAATAAATCTATATTTCTCCAAATATGCACAAGTTTGAACTAAGAGCTCTAACGAACGTTGTCTAGTGCATGTATGCGAACATAAACCGGAGCAGACACAAGGGAATATGAAAGAACGGAATTATACTATTCAAAATAACAAACATTACAGATTGATTATTTTGCACTTCTGACATAAATTAAGAAATTAATGTCACTGCAACCTAAACAGTGGTCAAATATCAAAGCTGGAGCCTTTAATCTTTCTAATGATGCTCAGTTTGTCCCGAACAAGTAAGAATGTTATGTTTTAAAGTGCAGTGAATGTTGAACAACAACAATCTGGGGTCGTTGATGATCCTTGAACGCTAGGGGTTAAACAGTTTTTTCAACTATACATTTAACAATTTTTTTTTTTCATTTAAATTCCAGATCAAAGCTTTCATTTTAAATTAGTCATAATTTCATAATGTAGTAATTAATTAAAATTAAATTAAATAAAATCTATATCAGTGTATATCCATAGAAAACGTATAGTGAAAATTTAACAAAGCACATGTTTACGGCAAAGTGTTTTGTATGGAAATTATTAAAAAATTGGGAAGGTTTGTATTTAAGTGTTTTTCTTTTTTCTTTCTTTTAATTTCCTGAGGAGGAAAAGCAAGAACCCCTCTTATTAGCCATTATTGGTTGTGTCCACCACAAAGCCTTGCCAAATGCTAAACATTTACCTTACACACACACAGACTGAATCTGTCTCTCCCTTCAACTCACTGCCCCTGCTTACACATTCACTCATGCACACACATACACAAACTAAAACAGCCTCTATCTCCAACTCTTCGTCTCTTGCCCATACACACACTGTCTCTCTCACTGTCTCTCTCACTGTCTTTCTCACTGTCTCTCTCACTGTCTCTCTCACAGTCTCTCACAGTCTCTCTCACAGTCTCTCTCACAGTCTTTCTCTCTCTCACAGTCTCTCTCTCTCTCTCACACACACACACACACACACAAGCACTCACCAATTTGTAGCCTGCACAGTCACATTGTTTGTTAAGGCTTGCAGTGCAGGCCGCTTCGTTAGCTTGGCCTTTAACGAGCTGCTTAATTGAGCTGTCTAGCGGGCCACCTGTCGCCCTGCACCTCATTAGCATACTAATGCTCCTACATTGTGCTGTAGTGACAGCCAGAGAGTGAGAGAGAGGGAGAATTGAGGGATAAAGTGGGCGGAATGGAGACAGAGATGTTATGATTAACCAATTTTTTACAATTACCAAAAAAAGGATATATTTAGGATTATTAATCTGACAAAAATATGCATATTATCAAACTAGAATTAAAATCTTAATGGCTTTCCCAGATAAGATTTGATTATACTTGCCTGTTCCAGGTCTTGCTAAATATTAAAACTTAAATGTAAAGAATAAAAAGGAAATGACATGAAAAACATCTTGACAAAGCATGAAGGTGATAAAAAAAACAAAACAAGATTTGTAAGTTAGACATACTGTGCGCAACCAAACATGCTGTGTTGAGAAAATTATACAGCTTTTAAGAGCTCAAATTAATTTGATCACTGATTCATTTTATTACTAAGCTGGATGCATTTGGGCAATGCTAGTGCAATGATCGTAGAAAGGATTAATGGTCTTTTTCACCTTTTTACTGGCTGCACACAGTTGCTCAAGTGCCTGCTTTCATTCAATTCATGACATGCAGCTGCAGCACCAAAGATCTACCTGCCAGAGAGAGAGAGAAGTGCAGTGTTTTTGTCAATGGTCAAATGGCTTGACAGGTATTGTTGTGTGTGATTGGAGCATTCAGTACAGCCTAGGGCTAAATTTGCCTCTAAACACACTGTAAACTGAAGAGGTCTTTAGACCTCACACATGGACATGTGATTCACACACTTGTTCTGTCACACACAAACTAAACTTCTAAAGACAAGCTCCACACTTGCAGACACTTTTTAGCCCTGACCCTCAGAGGCCGAGTCCCCACCAGATGGAGAGCCGTCCACCTCAACCATTGATGACCGTGAACTTTGACCCGTAAAAGGCTGACCACTCACACTGATCGTCTGACAGATACCCACACAAAATACACAATCACACGCAGTTCATACATACATATATCCTATTCCTCTGGCCAAAGGGAAATATTCAGTGTTGAGGGTCTGCCAACGGTTCATTAGATGATGAAGGATTCTTGCTCCCACTTACCCATTGCAGCAGGTGTGAATAATTGCTCCAAAACATCCCAGAGAGACACTTAGCAAAGCAAGACAAACATGATGACACTTACCGAATCTGTTTGAAAGACCAAAAAGTACTTCCTGTTTGCAAAGGAAGCAAGCTAAAAAGCTAAAAGTCCAAGAGTACATTTGCATGTGATCTCCTGCATTTGACGTGCACTAATGTGACAGCAGAAAGCTGGCACGGGGAAACCAGCACACAAAAGATGAGAGGCACCACACTGGGCGACCTGCTCTGCTCTTTTTCAGTCCCAGAGAAAAGTACAAAATACTTTACCTTACTGCGAGAGGACAAAGGCACAGATGTCTGATCATGTAAAACACCATTTCAATAATAATAATAATAACAAATAATTTAGTAATAAGAAAACAAATAATTTTTAAAAACTAAATAAAAATATAAAAGATCTATAGATATCTTAAATATAGATAATAGATATGTTATAATTGAAAACACAATTAACACTTTATTCAACTGTATCCAAAACCAATGATAATAAGATTAGAAAATTATTTTAATTAATTATAGAATTGCTGTCGGCTGATCACATCATTCGTTGCTGGACAAGACTGATCTTAAAAAAAAAAAAAAAGGAGTAAGGAGGAGAAAAAAAAGAAGAATCGGCCCAGCCGTTGGTAACAACCTTTATATTATACATTCACACCATTGAGAAAGAGGGCAGAAAAAGGCAATGGCCATGGAAAAGAGGTAAGAAAAGAAATTGAAAGATGAGGGGGTCCTCAGAGTGGGGGAAGGCTGTATCTGAAAAGGTGGCTGTAGACATTTAGGAGGGACAAAGTCACATCCATGCCGCACACGCATTCAATTCTGCCGGTATGGACAAACCACCATATGCTAATCACCACAGCATTTACGTCAAAATCAGCATCCCTGTCCCTTTTGCTCCCAAACTCATTCTTCCTGCTCTTTCTTTCCTCTCTTTCCCCCCTCAGCCCTCGTTAATTACCGTATGTCTTTCGCTTTGATAGAGAGTCTCTTGCACGAATTAGTACAATATTGCAGTCCCCTTTAAAGCCCAACCCCCCTCCAGCTCCCCCTTCTTGTTGGATTGGGCCACCTTGTGCACGTATTGGTACCGGGTTTTTCAGTAGAACACTTGTCAGTGGCATGCATATGGAAATGTGAGTCTCCATTTTAGCTGCTAATTCTGCATCCCCTCTAAGGCCCCTTGCTGTGTGCCCCCCACTATCACAACTAGGGGATGCTGGGACCTCATGCTGGGGGCAACAAGGCGTTGTACTATTGAGGGATGGACAGGGGTCAGTGCAGGGGTACACTAACAGACAGGACACGCTTCTCTGGTCAAACACCAGCCCACTCCTATGTTCTGGAACTGGAACGGTTCGGCCCGACACTGACCAGCTGTCATATTTAAAAAGCGGTTGTGGTTAAAGTTTGGAGTTGAATTGTGGGTTAATATCTGAAATAAGAACAATAATATTTATTACTGAACAGACATATAAAACCAGGCTACGTTTTTACAATCAACTCTTTTATGGATCAAACATTATTATTTCTAACAAATGTGTTGTGATCTTTTACGCAGTGGCACAAAATTGAACAATTATCCTTCTTGCGTCTTAAAGTGACAGACAAAAAAAAAAAAACTTTAAAAACCTTTCAAATGGGGTAGGATGGGGGAATATGATGTCATGAGAAAAAAATCCCCTTTCATTGTATGGACTAGTACGACCTCACTGTAGCAAAAAAGCCTCTCAAGGAGCATAAGCCAATCAGAATAAGAATAAAAGAGAACACAGAACCTAATCCGCAGCCTGCTATCAAACAGGCCTCTTCTGCATAAGTGTGAGCGGTTGAGAAATGCTCTCTCCGGGCGTACGTGTGTGAAAACGAAGGTGTTTGTGAGAGAAAGCGAAATGACAAGTGTGGGTGTGTGTTAAAGAGAGTGTGTGTGACTGGCATGCTCTTGACCTGCGGCTGTATGCTGCTAATCCTCTGATCAGGATGCCAGGAGGACTGCAGGGCCTCAGGCCTCAGTCCGGCCCCTGATAGACTGGCCCACTCACAATAATACACTGAGACCTCAGCCCATTTACATCCCACAGGCTGTCAGAAACGCTCACACAGTCCACATTTTATCTCAGGACAGATGGAGCCCAAACAACTAAAGGAGGAAAGTTACTTATTTCTGTAATATTCCACATAATTGTGTAGTATAAGTAGTGTGTTCATTCTACTTAAATGCAACTAGACCAAGTATACTATGAGTACTCGGATGATGTCCAACTGAAATGTCAAAAAAATTAGTAAAGATGCGGATGTGACCACAACCCAAACTTTACAAATTTGAGCTGAATGCTTAACATCACACCATGTGTGAATTATGGTTAAATATTCAAACTCATGTGTTAAAACAATGACAACACAAACACACAAAACATGCATATGTAAAACAATTTCCCTTAACTAAAAATAACTAATTAGTTCCATGTAGTACAAAAACATTATTTGAGATGATTACTACCTTACTACAGCTTGAGAATTGGAGGAAAGGTAGAATTAATTATGAAAAAAATGTTGAGAATGAAAGTAAAACAAAATGAAGGTAATTTTTTGATGCCTTAGACCAGTTTGAACCATCTTAAATTCAAGGATGATCTGCTTGAATTCTGTTACTGGCACAAACGGGTAAAACCTGTAAAAACCAACATGAAAGAGCTAAAAAAAACAATTCATATTCTGGTCAATGAAACCTTCAAGGCCATTTTTTGACAGTAAAGAAACCAGTTGTCTGAGAGTGTAGAGAAAGCACCAAGCGAGTGTGTGTTAATGCGTAGAAGGGGTGGGGGTGAGGACTGCCAGGCAAATACTTACCATTTGTCTGTGTAAGAGTGTCTGCAGGCCCCCAAATCCCCACGTTTTGTACGAACAAATTGGCAGAACGCGGGGTCTTGTTTGCCCAGCCTCTTTGGAAGGCTGTGGGAAGTGGGTAGGCTGATGAGAGGTGGGTGGGAGAAATCCCCATCAAAGAGGGCCGTGCCTGGGAACAGAAGAACTAGATTCCCTGGTCTGAGAACTGGCCTCCGTCAGAAAGAGTGAAGTCTAAAGTAACCAGTGGGGAGACTCATCTGCCTGACCTGACCCTAGCACAACTGAAAAGAGGGAAACCAGTCCAGATATTGACGCTATCAGATCACAAAACAGCAGAGGCGGCAGTGAGAAAATATCAGTTTTCACAAAAGTATTAAGACACTATCCAACACTGCTAATAATA
>RJVU01050883.1:2825689-2900774 GCA_003731715.1 Anabarilius grahami | reverse complement strand
GAGAGCAGAGTTATTTTAAATTGTAATATTTCACATAATATTTAACTGTTTTTACTATATTTTTGATATATAAAATATATTTAATATATTTTTGATAAAAAAATAAATAAATCCAGCCTTGGTAAGTATAGGAGATCTCTTTGAAAATATATTAAAAATATCAGAATATCAGCCATTATATATATATAATGCATTATAAAATCATTTTTTATGCATTATTTATGCCTTGTAATGCACCTTAAAATGCATTAAATTGTGTAATTGTAATCAGTTATAATACATTATAAAACTTATGTTCCACCTTTACAAAGTATAATGCATTAAAACATGACAAACAACCAATTTCAGATGTAACAAGGTATCTGCAAATATTACAATGAATCATAACATACATTATGAATACCTTTATAATGCATTATGCATAAAGGCTTTAAGTAAAGTGTTACAAAATATCTTACAGACCCCAATCTCTTGAACAGTAGAGAATGTTAAAAGTGTTTTTAACTTAACCCAATGTGTATATACATACATTTTTAAGTCATAGCATATGTTATGACCAAATATAAACAGTTATAATAGGCTTGTGTTTGTGTGCACTGCCTATAAAGTCATACCTCAATAAGATGCGGGTGGGTGCTCAGGAAATGAGTGGCAGACCACAGGTCTCTTTGAGGTGCGTGTAGCCTTGCGTGATGCCATATGATGATCGGTGCCTGTAGCTAGCCGTGTGACTAATCCTGTTAGTCTAAACACACACGTTTCCTTTTTTCCCCACTGCCTTTCTGCCTCTCTTCAGTTTCCAGGACACACTTCTCCCTCCACCATCTGATTTTCTAACCATAGACAATCACTTCAGAAATTAACCGTGAACATTTGAACATCTATATGTCAGATGAAGCAAATGTATTAAATGTTATTATAATATTTGGTTTATTCTCTTTAGGGTAGGATGGAATGGGTTAAGCTGTGACACTTTTTAAATCATACTTTAGGCAAAGAGAAATAAGATTACTACAGATTGTCTGCTATTGAATTAAATTAAGCACCAAAATTAATGATCAAGAAATGTAAAAAAAAAAAAAGATCCTAAACTTTTCCAGCTCAATTCAAATTCAGAATTGAAGTGTAATTTAAAAGGCATTCTCAGTTTGAAATAACTCGATTTTCAGTTAGTACTACACTAAATGACATTACTGCTTTTAAGTACTTACTAATAAATGACTAGCCACTGACACTTTAGATTTTTTAGAAAATTATTTACTTTATTTTCCATTTCAAACTTCATATTTCAACACACTTTGTCTAATATATTTAAAGAACACAATGACATGTCAAGCTTTAATTGGTGCACTGTATTAAGTTGATACTTTGAAATCTCAATTTCTTTTTTTTTGATGAGCTTTCCTTCACATGGCAGTTAAATTTAAAAGTTTTCAAAATTGAAAAAAAAAATCAGAGCTACATTTAATTCACATTTACTTTTCAAAAACAGAGAGCGCCCTCTGCTGGATATTCAACAAAATACTATTTAACACTGTTAGGTAGATAAATGTTTGATTAGTAATGTCTGTCAAGTCTTTCAGTCTTGTCTTGCAAATCACTATAAATCACAGCAAGAAATAGCCTACTTTTTGTCCATTTATGCAGTCTGATACAGATCCTATATGAGCGACAACGTACTGAACATGAAGATACTGATATATTAGATTCACTTTTACTTCCCGCTGAGCTTTAGGACGTCTCTCACCATAGCACCAATCCCATCAAAAATCAAGTGCAACATTGTTTCACACATGAATGCAGGTGTGGTCACCACCTTATTCTTCTGGTCCACATGTGCTTCGTAAGAATGGAAGGTTAAGGTAAATTCAGAAAAAGAAAGCTTTCATAACATTAATGAGAAGTAAATTAAATAATAAAAGTCGAAATCATGACATTAAAATGTTTTACTTTAGTCATGATAATTATGACTTTATCTTAGCATGTCATGATTATGACTTTTTATCTCATGATTATGAAAAAATCATTGGTGACATTGGTGTCATGATTGACTTTTAACATCATTTACTTTTTATCTCAATTACAGTATGTCATAATTTTGAAAATAGAGAAGAGAAGAGAAGAGAAGAGAAGAGAAGAGAAGAGAAGAGAAGAGAAGAGACTACTCTGTACAGGTAGGATATGGTAACTTCTTTAACAGTATGTTTGGCTCCCAGTGCAGTGATGGCTTGTGTAGTACCGGCATATGGCCACTTCCCACCTTCCTCCTCCTCGTGACCCACCGTCACATCCACACCAGGGAGAACTCTCGCCGCTAGCACTGGAGATATACAGCACAACCTGGTGACCAGAAGACAAGAAGTCAGTGCTTTATAAAAACATGCCTATAAAGTCTGCTTTGATTGACAAATATCATATATTTATTTCAGAGCACTTCATAACTCTTAGTCCTGTCCCAAATGAAACCCTAAGCCCTAGCAGTCTTCCTCCGAGACCACACTTTCGTGACGTAACGCTGCTTTGGACTGCCAGGTAGAAGTCTGCTGCAGAGCTTGTGTCAGTGCGGGCTCTGCAAAAGCGCACATATCGGCTGAAAAGGGGGCACTCGCAAACCCCCTTCTGAAAACTAAAATGAAAAATGGGACACCCTAAGACGGTCTTGTAGACTGAACAGACACGTGCATGCAGGGGCCACTGTAAGACCACAAGTGCACAAAAAGTGTGCCATTTGGGACAGGGCCTTACTTAGAGCACTTGAAGTGCTTGAAGTTTCTGACTTAAAATGCATTCCTTATTTTGTTAAACTTTAATAACCTCGCCAGCCACTGTAATCTGGTTCTATTTTATTTTTTTTAACTTATAAGTATTAAATAAAAAATGTAAACAATTTAAACACAAACTTTAGGCCTTTTTATGGTCCAGACCTCAGAAATAGAAATGTTACTTAAATTACTTTAAATGACTGCAACAGCTACATTACAAGGTATTTCTATATAACAATAAATTTAATACATAAAAGCACAAAAAGACCCAAAATCAGTGGTCTATCCACCTTATTATTAACATAAGAGCGGAGGCAGCTATATGTAAACTGAAAGTTTCTGGCCTTTGGTGTTACATGCTTCCAGTTATTTTTAGCTGTACAAAACAGCTTTTGTTGTTATGCATTTTTGTAATTATAAACACACTGGCTTGTAGCGCAAACAGTTTTACCATTTACAGCATTTTGTTATTCTTCTAGTTATTTAACTATAGTGACTAATGAATCAGAAGTCTTGCACATTCAGAGAAAATAGCTTACTTTTGTGTTGTAAAATAAGGTGAATCTAAATGGTAATTTATAACGACTTACCCAATTGGCTTTCCTGCTTTATGGAAGTCCTTTAAAACCCGCTCCACGTCCTTATTCACCTTACAGTCCTTCCCATCAATAGCAAATGTTGAACTGATGATGGTAAAGATGCAGAAGATAATACAGAGAAATGAGGACTACAACAGAAATGTATCTAAATGCAAAAAATGTTTATCAAAAAGTTTAGTATTGGTTTTATCTTTATTTTCTTTAAAAGACAAGTCCAGTTTATCGCAAGTCACATAAGTCACAACACTCACAGGTTTTTAGCTGCACCGAAACCACCAGGGAAGATGACCGCGTCATGATTACTGACACTCAGTTTTGCCAGGTCAGTGATGTTGCCTCTTGCAATGCGCGCTGATTCTGACAAGACATTCCTATATAAAAAGTTGAGCAAGTTTATGACTTTTCATAACACATTCTCCTAAAGTAACAAAAACACAAAAATTTAGTTTTGCTAAGTTATATAATGGACTGTTTTGACAGTATAATCAGAGAGGGCACTTTACCTTGACTCAGTCTCCGCTGGCTGACCTTTGCCATGGTCTATCACATGCATCTGAGACACATCGGGAGCAAACATCTGAACCTCTGCACCTCCCCGACTTAGATGCACAAGGATTCTACACACAAAAGAAAAGAGTTCAAGCAATTGCTCTGATGCATAAAGACACACATTTGGGTTTCACTGAGAGAAACAAAATCTGAAATAGGACACTGTGACATTTTACAGTAGTAGAGAAATCCTAAAGCAGGAGTGTCCAATCCTACTCCTGGAAGGCCACTGTTCTGCAGAGTTTAGCTCCAACCCCAATTAAACAATAGAACCAGCTAATTAAGGTCTTACTAGACATACTAGAAACTTCCAGGCAGGTGTGTTGAGGCAAGTTGGAGCTAAACTCTGCAGGACAGTGGCCCTCCCGGACCGAGTTTGAACACCCCTGTCCTAAAGTCAAACTTAGTTTGAAACCCATGCAACAAAGAGACCCTCAATGCAATTGTCCTGTTTGTTGTCTGTCCCTTATCGAGCTAGAGATTTTGTGAACCCACTTAATAACTCTAGTCTAGAAAGAAAAATAGTACAGAGACATAAAAAATGATTAAGTTACTCACGCTGATGCCTCATGAATTTCAGTACCATCATAAACACCACATCCAGACAACACCTAATGAATAAAAGTTAGATCTCAGAACTCTTGTGGACACACACTGTCTGTAGTAGAGCTGCCTCATAATAGTGTATTTTCCATACTGTCTCAGTACAATACATATACATATGAATATATCATGTAACATATTTTATTATCCTTTTACTATCATAAACACCACATCCAGACAACAACACTCTAGTCGGCATGTGTTTTGGCAGGAGCAAGAGAGCAGTAAACAAAAACAAAAGGCTTCTGGATTAATTAAAACTGATGGGTCATGTGATACTGGCGGGCCTACTTTCACGTCACCGTGGATTCGAGTCGTTCGCTTTTCTTGCATACATTACAAACGCAACTGGCGCCATCTTGCGTCTCATATCGACTAGTGAAGGTGAGATGAGAACTTCAGTAACGTTATTAATATTCCTGTGCTATTGTTGCAGTGTTCGTCCTCTGCTCCCGTCGGGGTTTATTTTGAGATAATGACCGTCTGACAGTGACAGTACATTTTCTCGCAACTTAACGATACATGTCACTGATTTCTATCGTTTTAAATACCCAGACTAACACAGGGTGATATGAAGCGTCTCTACCAGAACTGTGAAGGAACTCCTTTCAGTGCACAGTTAAACCCCCGCTGAAATGCAGAAAATGTTCATTAAATCTATTAATTTCACACAATACACACAAGGCTGCTCTAAAATGGGACACTAAAACGTGTAAGTAATTAGACACAGAGCGCCAATAAGTCACGTGCAACACCAGTTTGGGTCTGCTGCATAGCTACTAAGTTACTTACAACAGCGACTTTTGCGCCACTGCAGTTTGAAGATGCATGAAACTGAGCAGCGGCCGCATATCTGAAGTGCGCAGTACGGGACAGCGAGCGCAGAGCAAACATGGTGCGGAGTGAGAAGGACATGAAGGAGTGCGCTGAACAACCACTGCCTTCTTCGGAGTTACTGACGGATGGAAAAACAGAGAAACATACCGCCACCTACAGTTTACTGTGCCAATCCACATGGGCGATATAAGCCTTATAAATGTGCAACATCAGAGTTTAAATATAATTCTATAAAACTTTATATAAAGAATAAATGCTTTTTGCTTAACACGTGTGTGTGTGTGTGTATATATATATATACACACGTATACATACATTCATGTATACACATACATATATATCCACACTTATACATATATGTGTGTGTTTTAATTAACTTTAAAGACTACATAACCTTTCACCATTTTTTTTATTTTAAAATTACAAAGTGCATTCTTAGATATAAATTTCACATGACAAAATATTGCAAATACCAAAAGTGCAATCTAAATCTTTTGCCAAAACACAGTTTCTTTAAAGGTTTCAATTTCCGATTAAAGAACATCATCATAACATTTTGAGTAAAAGTTTGAAGTTATCATTACTAGATATATGTGGTTCTTATTAATGTTAATATTGAATAAGTGATCACTAAATTAACAATTAGGAAACTGGATGCACACATAACATACAATAGAAAATGTATTTCTTATGAGTGTAAAACAAGACGGGTCCTAAATGACAAACTACAATGACACCCCATTGCAATTCTGAACAAAACATCTGGGATTGGTGCAGCAAAAATACCAACAAAGACTTAGTCATGCAGAATGCACAAACTTGGACAGGACTTTGCCAGCACTCTTCAGACGCTCCAGTCGTTCTTTCAGTTCTCTCCTTTTACGTGCAACATCAGAATCTTCTTGGAGCAGCATTCCTGGATTGTTCCTTCCAATCATGGCAAGCATTGCATTCTGAAGCTGAGAGATGTACTGGTCCAGTATGTGGTACTGGACTATCAGTGGCACTTGATTAGCCAGACGGTCAGAGGTAATCTACAAATACACACAACACTGAAATTCATTCTAAACCATAGCAAGAAAAATCAATATTTATTTCAAGACTCTGCTGCAAATAATTTAACCTCTCCTTGCATATGTGACAGGAGAAGGTGATGTGTTTTTCATGTTAAAATCTTTCTGCTATCCCAAGATAGAAGACGGAGACAACTACAAGAAAACCAAACAAAGAAATTTTTCCAATTGCTAAGTTAGGGTGACCATATGTGCCATTTTCCCAGGACGCGTCCTGTCCAGGATTTCTAAGTTGCATAAAATGTCCCAGTTTTGTTTTTGTTTTCATATTTGCGGAAGGTAACGACTGAAAAATAATTTGACCAATAGCGTGCATTATACATAATCAACCAATCGTGGCTTGCAAGAAGGCTGGATCTACAGAGAACGGTCAAAGCATTGCAAATACGACAACATTTTAATGCATTGCATGAAGACTGTCAATAAGAACAGTGGCTTGCACAGACCTCCGTGTAGAAATCGCGCTCCTAAATCGCGTTCCGGGGGCACATCGATATGACCACTTTCACAATTAAAGAGGCAAGGGCTCAAGCCATTTTAGGCAATTTAGAAATCCTGGACAGGACGCATCCTGGGAAAATGGCACATATGGTCACCCTAGCTAAATGGCAATAGTGGCAAAAAGATTAAACACAGACATTAAAGAACAAAGATTCCTAAATGTTTTAGGTATGTGGACACATGCATAAGTGTTTCAAATGATTACCATAAAATAGGCAGTGAGATGCTGTGCCATCTCGCGTACATCTGCATTGACGAACGGCCTTTGCCCAACTGTTAGGCTTTGTTTTACAGTGTCAAGCTTGTTGCTGTAGAGATGGTCTTGGGAGTAGACAATCCTCTCCATCTTAAACTGAGAATGTATTTTCTCCTCAGCTTTCTGAAACTGCTCATCAAGAAAATCTTCAATTGGATCTTTGGTGGCCCTTAATAGGTGAGAGAAAGCCTTGAAATGAGAGCTAACAATGCGGTTCACACAGGAGTGAACAATGTCTGTAAATAAAGAACACAAGAAAACAGAGCAGCCAATCAGAGGAGGTACAGTAAAACACATCATAGTATATATGCATACCTGATACTTGTCTCTGATTTTATGCATTTGAATTTGTTTTTAGCTTGTTTCTCAAAGATCAGAATGAGGACACTGCAAACCATCTGCCATTCACCTGTGACGTCTTTGAGCAGCTTTAAAGCAGGTTCCTCCAGCTCCTCAATGTGTTTCTTGACAATGTTTTCGAAAGTTCTGTAGTTCACAAATCCAGGAAGCTCCCTTCCTCTACGAGTCCTAACATACTCTTCTACCTCATCTCTGAGGGTTTCCTCCGCTAGAGAGAAAAGATGAAGGAAATCATGGAGTACACACCCCTGTAGCACAGAGGGTTACACTAAAACAGCATGCATATTGCATGCCCACACAGATGTTTGATGCTGCACAGAAGTGGCTTAAATGCCTTTATGAGGGAACTCAAAAAACTATATCACAAGCTTGCTGATTCACATTAATTGTGGAGAGAAAACAAGACACACTGACTGTCCTTTAAAGGCTACAGTGGCTTGATAGTGTAAAGACACTTTAGGAGACTTCACTGGGTGAACTGCTTTCCTGTAATGAGACGATTCTCCATTCAAGAATCCAATCTTCCCTCTCATAAAAATTGAAATGTCCAGCACTAACCCACTATAAAATACATGTAGAGTGCCAGATTTAAACCTTCTGTAAATGAAAGATATGAATAATACATTATTTTATTAGAGAAAGTGCAAAATAAAGAGAACAAATTAAAACAATATAAACTGCACAAAGCTACATTACTGTCACTGATAATTAAAAAAAATGGGAGTGTCTATTTACACAGTGCAAATAGCGGCCCTTGTTGGCAAACATTATTTACACTAGCTCCGCCCACCAATGTCTGGTTGGGCCACTCAATTTAAAAAAATGACATGCAGATTTCAATGTCTTCAGTGGCGCAGCAGCAGCGAGTAAGGCTCGTAAGACCTGGCTTTTAACGCGATCGATGCGGGTTCGAATCGGCATTTTGCCGAGCTTGCATTTATTTTCAATAAAAATGAAAATAATGTTGTAAAAGTGGAAATAAACTGCGAAGGAGTGTTTAATAATATTATAAGTGTTTACTGGGTAGGGTTAGGGGAAGGTGTGGGGAGGGTTTTTATTCTGTCAATAAGGCAGCATCCATTTACTACTTTTAATAATTATAATCATTTACACTATGATATTATTGCATCCTGTTAATGTAGAAAAAAATACTGAGGTGCAAATAGTATCAGCAAATATAAAGTATAGATAGCATCTAATTACTATTTACACTTATTGCAAAGAACTGATAGTTTTACATGGTGTAAATAGAATCAATCGCTATTTTCCCCTAGTGTAAATAGCATATCGCTAAGAAAATGCTGCTATTGTCACTTAGTGTAAATAGAATATATTGCTATTCATCAATTAGTGCAAATAGCCGCTGCCTTAAAAATGTATGCTGTTATATTATATAAACAAAATATTTATAAACACACTCTTTATGGTTTTGGCATCCAGGACAGTTTTCCATCTATTAAATTCCTTCCTGACTTTGGTGAAGACCCTCATATCTGAGCTTCTTAGATCTTCTTCTGCCTTCTTTATTCCTTCAAGGGCATCAATGAACTGGCGAATTTTCTGCAAAGTGCAAGTCTCATCAGGTTATGATATTAAAAAAAGGCCACATAAAAACATATGGGGTGCAACATGTACAATTAGATTTTTACCGTTATCAGAAAATTGGTTTTCTCGTGTTCATCAGTAGGAACTCCATCTCCCAGTGCTCTAAGATCCTCAGTCGTCTTCTCTAATTTCATCTCAAGTTGTTTCTGCAACTGTGGCAGCGTTTTCTAAAGGTAAAGAAATTACATGGAAATGGAGACATTAGAATGCCAAAAACAATCTAGAATTCTGTATTCTATTCCGATTTTAGTCTTCTATGCATTAAGACATTTACTCTGTTCTGTGTCAATGTCTCTGCTGTATGTCATGTAACTCTTTGTTAGGGCTGAGTAATTAATACAATTTTAGTTTTGATTTATTAGCTGAATACTATACTGCTACACAGACTTACATGAAAGACTTAAAGCAATTTTTTTCTATTTTATTTGTCCTATTGTTTGTAATTTGCTTGTTTTTATTGTATTACTGTTATTACTGTCTACTTGTCTTCAATAATTGTTTGATGATTTTTTTTTTTACTTACATTAGTTTAATACTAGTCTAGTTTCTGCTGTGGTATCGGAATTGGTATAGAAAATTGTGACATTTCAGTGGTACCTAAAATTTTGATATCACAGCAACCTAATTTCCTTATATCACTAGTGTATCCATATCACCCTATCCTAATCATGATAAATAATTATGATTACATTATTGATCAAAATAATCGTGATTATGATTTTTGCCATAATCGAGCAGCCTTTCTCTGCATACGCACAGTAATGTGTTCAACCAATTCTTTTGTGAGTCTTTCTGCAAGAAGGGGTATTGTAGCTTTTCCTTCCTCAAGAAGACACCTAAGGGGAAAGGATGAATTCCAATAATGACAAGAAAGTTGAGGAAAGCAGCATAACTACAGCATTTTGCATACTTTTTATCAGCGAGTTTTGTGAAACATGTATATAAATAAACAGTGTTGTTGTTGTGAAACAACAGCAACAACACATACAGAAAGAAATTACTAAAATATAACGACATGATTGTCATGAACATTATATATTTAATTATATTTCACAAACATCTTGCCTGCATATATATATCACACCATTGTTCTTCCTCCACAGACATGAAATGGCTCAAGCTTCAAATCTGAGAGAGCAGACTTGCCTGAAATGAGAATGTTCATCAAAAAAACGTCTTTCTTTTTCCAGCGCTTTGACCAGATCAAGCTTTTCATTGATGTCTTGCTGGCCTCGGCACTTTACGATCATGTAGCCCTTCTTCAGTTGTATCACTTGATTATTGACTGTTCTGACCACCGTCTCCTCCATGCCTTTGTCCACCAAGTCTGGTTTAGTCAGAATACCTGCAGATATGAATTTTGTCTATACTCTTACCAGCGTTTTATTTTATTGTTTCACCAATCAAGAAAACAGGAACAATGTATGTGACAATACCTACCCAGGGTCCTTTGTCCAGTTGAATCGACTTTGGATGCCATCTGCAGTGCCTCGGTGGTGGCGATGTCAATGTTCGCAGGCACCACAACCAATTACATCTTTTATCTGTTACAGAAAAAGTTATGTAGTAATAGTAATGTTGAAGGGATAGACTTTATTCCTGAATAAAACAATATCATTTTTTGGGTTTGTGACACATGTAATGGCACAGTCCAACCTGTAATATTATTTGAAATTCCTATTACTGTAATAACCACCTGCATTTATGTTTAAAGGTCTGAGAAACTGTGTGTAAAGGAGCTGCAAAGCAAAATATTGAAATGCTGTAATATTTATATACAAATTGTGTCTTACTTGTTTCTCGATGTCTTTTGGCTGATTGCCAGTGGCAACTCTAGCAATGCCTGGCAGATCAATGAGAGTGAGGTCAGGGACATCACTGGACTGGATCTCCAGAGTAATCATCTCATGACTGATCCCTTCTCCCTTCCCAGCCAATACTGTCTGAGCTACAAAACAATACCATGTCACAATCATCCTACAGATGAAACGGTTAATTCAACTATTCTAAAGTTCTCAATAACTGTATATTAATACACTTAAATGTGTAATAATACAGACCATTTAAGACAGCATTCTCGATTTCAGCAGGGTCCTTCAGTTGCTTTATTTGATCCTTATATGACAGTAATCCATGCCAGTTGTTGTCCTTTGTAATTTTCTTCAGTTTCAGTACCAGAGGACAGCGTGTCACAATACCTGTGTTTAATGTACGGTCATATGGTCAACTTCTTATTCGTATAGACTTCCATACAGTAAATATATTAACAGATACAGACACACAAACAGACTTATAATGTATTGTGCTCGTATTACCTGTTCCCCTAGGCAGCGCCACTCCAGACAGGGCTTCCAACACAGAACTCTTTCCTGAGCTCTGGTCACCTATGACAGCAATAGCTGGCAGGTTCAGGTCCTTTTCTACACCTAATGACCTGAGAGAGTCCACTAGGTCAATGCAAGGGCGCACCTTCTCTTCATAGTGCTGGTTCAGACCACTAATCGCATTTCCTCCCTTTGAAGAAACGCGTGGAGACATGTCTAAAATAATAAAAATGACAGCTAGTTCAGCCAGAGTTTTTATGTGGTTAATATTTTATTCAAAAGTTGTTTATAGAGTAAATATGGATAAAGCACGTTGTTAGGGTGTCGTCGTCATGCGAATAAAGCCTAGGCCTATTTGAATTTGGATAATGTTGACCATACATACAGAACCATATACAGACACAGACCTGTCAGTTTTAGAACTGTTTTCAAATAAAATTCAACGTGAAAGTGAACAAAAATAAACTTTAAACAGTTTCCTTAAAACTTGCCATAATTTTATAACTTTTCAATATTAACGTTACTGAACGACTAGAGAGAAAACAAAAAAGCAAGAATACGCACTGGATTCAGTGCTGTGAGAGACGCGTCACGCGCTGACACGAAGATCGTAAACGCTTAAATTTCTGTTTTATTAAATGTAAAACTTCACAACGTGGAGTGAATAATATTTTCCGTTTGGTGGTGCATTCAACAAACACACCTCTTTCGACAAAAGTGTCTCCAATTTCGCTGTATTCGCTCGGATTGGAGTTTCTCTCACCAAGAAGCGGGAAATGGGATGTTAAAAACCCGGGCTGGAATTCTTACAGAACTCTTTGAGCTCTGTCGCTCCGATCCTCCGATACACTCCGTTCCAGGCTGAATATGTTCATGTGTTTGTAAAGTGCATCAGGCCGTAGTTTTACATTTAAATTTGCAATTAAAACAAGTTGGCCATCTTGTCCCCCTCAGTCATAGGCGCCGATCNTGTGACAGCGATGACGTAATTTTGAAAGTAGATTGTCGCTTCATGATTCGTACTCGTAACCCAGCAATCGTAAAACTATGTTTCGTGTGTGTAAACTACACCAGTCGTAATTTTTTGAGTCGTACTCAAACAAACGTGGCAAATGTCATAGATTCTGGAATCGTACCATCATAAACTCACGATTACGCTCAGATAATTTTGACAGTTTTAGAATTACGCACTTACGAGTTTCATTTATGCACGTTTTATTATTGACAGCCTTTTTATTCCATAGAGCACCCACGGAAATGGTCGAGCACCCACGGAAAAATACGAGATATTCTCCATGGATTTTAACAAGTAAAAAATCGATTGCAGCTATCAGAAACGATACTTTATATATATATATATAATTTATTTAAGGACATTTCTATGATGTTATTTTAATGGCAAAAGTCGAGAGCGCATCCAGTGTTGAGCGAGCACAATCAGTCGGATTTTCTTCACTCTCGCGCTCGCTCAGATTCAGAATCAGAACTCAAACTGTCCTTGCCCTGTCTACAGACTAATCATAGACCTTAGCCGGTTAGACATCATGTTGAATTTAAAGCGGATGAAAAAAAGACTATGAGAGATAGATTTAAAAGTAGAAAATAAAAAAAATTAAATAAAAAAAATGTAGATATCAAGCTGCATATGCAATGGACATTTATCTTTAGTAGCTCCTCTGAAGGCATCTTGAGAAAAACAGCTCTATATTTAATGAAGCACATAAAGGACCTGAACTGGAAGTAATACAACCTGTTTGTGTGTGTGGCATCTTAAGTTTTTTTTTTTTTTTTTTTTTTTTGCAACCTGTTTTACAGAATACAGAAGTTTGTTGTGCATATTGGCATGGCTCAGCAGCTCCTCTTTCTCTGTACAGTATGCCAGCCTCAAGTATTCACAGCCAAACAGCTCAGAGACGCTGAGACACCCTTTCTGACAGGGATTTTCATTTATAATTATAATAGGACAAAAATGTAAAACTTTTTTTTTTCTTCAATTTGTTAAAGGGGTAGTTCACCTAAAATGAAAAGGTCCAGAAAAGTAGTAAAGACATCGTTAAAATTGTCAACGTGACTACACTGGTTTAACGGAAGTGTTGCACTGCATCAACTGCGCAGGAGACTGACAGGGGAGAGAAGAAATTGTTGAATAAAGTCTTTATTTTTGTTTTGTTTTTGCACACAAAAAGTATTCTCGTCGCTTCATAACATTAAGGTTGAATGACTGTAGTCACAAGGACTATTTTAACGATGTCTTTAATACCTTTCTGGACCTTGAATGATGTAATTACGTTGCTTTCTATGGGGGATAAAAAAACTATTGGATTTCATCAAAAATATCTTAATATGTGTTCCGAAGATGAAAGAAGGTCTTACGGGTTTGTTTCAACACAAGGATGAGTACTTAATGACAGAAATTAAATTTTTGGGTGAACAAACCCTTTAAAAGTTGGTGTATACCACAAAACTATATTTCCAGAACCAGTGCATGCTCAGATATAAATGTCTCACATGCAAACACACCACAAATATCGAAGGAAAGTTGTCATATTAAAGGTCAAAGGTGTCTTTAATTTACAATCATCAGAACAGCATCATGATTACAGTAAATTATGACAAATGATTCATGTTATTCATGTGACACGAGATTAATGTGAAAATTCTGATATTTTAGTTAAAATTACAAGATCAAAACATTTTCATATATATATATATATATATTCACAAACAGTATTAATCATTCACAATAAGACCAGAAACATGCAATAAGAAAATTATTTAAATTAATTCATGCTGATTTTAAAATAAAGGAACAGTCAGGAAACGTTATAGAAGGAGCAATTTTTCTTGCAACTGAATTATGTAACTTTCCACTATAATGGCGATTTTTCACCAACTTCATTTTAATTTCCATCCATCCATTCTCCAAACAACTTAGGGTCACAGGGATGCTGGAGCCTATCTCAGTGTCTTGGGCCGAAAGCCAGGAAACACTGGATGGATGGCCAGTCCATCACAGGACGAACACACACACACAGACATACACACATTCACACTCGCACTTATGGGCAATTTACTGTCTTCAATTGACCTGACCTGCATGGCTTTAGAATGTGGGCGAAACCAGAGCACCTGGAAAAAACACGCACCAACAAGGGGAGAATGTGCAAACTCCACACAGAAAAGCCCCCTGGCTCAGCCAGGACTCGAACCAGGAAGCTTCTTGCTGTGAGGTGACAGTACTACCCATAATTATACAGAATGCACAAACTTGGACAGGACTTTGCCAGCACTCTTCAGGCGCTCCAGGCGTTCTTTCAGTTCTTTCCTTTTACGTGCAACACCGGAATCTTCTCGGAGGAGCATTCCTGGATTGTTCCCTCCAATCATGGCAAGCATTGCATTCTGAAGCTGAGAGATGTACTGGTCCAGTATGTGGTACTGGACTATCAGTGGCACTTGATTAGCCAGACGGTTACAGGTAATCTGCAAATAAATACAAAGTTAACATTCAAATTAAAAAACTCAAACACAAAATATAACTTGCACAAATCAATCAATATTTGTCACAAGACTGCACCACAAAGAATGTCCTTGATTATGTTAAAGATTAACTAAATTTCTTTATTCTTTATAAGATATGTTTATTTTTTCCTTCTATCCCACATTAAAGGGTTAATTCACCCAAAAACGAAATTTCTGTGATTAAGCACTCACCCTCATGTCGTTCCAAACCAGCAAGACCTTCGTTCATCTTCGGAACACAAATATAATTTTTCCTCTTCCCTGTCAGTCTCATATGTAGTTGACGCAGTTAACGCAGTGCAGAGCTTCCGTGTTCTATGTCAGAATGCCGACTCTGTATTGGCTGGCTCCTGCTTCAGCATCACACGCATGTGTCATGGTGCTCACGTGAACAGCGTCGGCCAATACTGACCCAGTGTTCAGATATGAACATGGAAGCTCAGCACTGCGTTCACTGTCAACTGCGTAACAGACTGACAGGGAAGAGGAAAAATTGTGGAATATAGTCGTTATTTTTGTTTTGTTTTTGAGTACAAAAAGTATTCTCGTCGCTTCATAACGTTAAGGTTGAACCACTGTCATCACATTGACTATTTTAATAATGTCTTTACTGCTTTTCTGGACCTTGAATGTGGTAATTTCGTTGCTTTCTATGGGAGATAAAAAAAACCTCTGGGATTTCATCAAAAATATCTTAAAGCTGCTGTCCTTTGCTTCTTAGTCGCCATCTCTGTTTGAAACCAGCAATTGCAGTTATATGCGGAATTATTATCTTTACATGCAATGTGCATCGGCAGAGCTCGTCAGCGTGGATGAATCTAATGTTTCACATCGGTGTGGATACTGTACTTCAGAATCACAGATTGTAGTCTTGAAGTCATCTGAACAAGTAAGTAACATGTCTGCCACTTTTGTTCTAACCAACTGAGGGAAAAAGCATTAGGCCTACAATAAATCACGCTGCCAGTGGTGATTAAATCTAACGATCGCTTAGCTCATATCATATCAAACCGTGCAAATTATTATTGTTGTTATTCTTTGTTCTCAAATTGTTCATGTTAACAACATCAGCATTGCGTGACTATGTGTGCATTAGCGTTACCTGTAGATTTCAATTTCTGTAGCCACACCGCAGTCCGAAGTCTTTTGCTTTTTGACCACGGCTGAATCTCCAGTTGTGTCCAAATGATGATTGTCATTTGGACCTTTCTGGATTACAATTCGCCATCAAAATGATTAGTTTCATTATTGCAGCTGCTGTAAGAAAAGGCTATAAATGATCTGCTACCAGTAGCATCCTAAATGCATAGTCTATCTGGGACTCCTTCCTTCTGTTTACAGACGTGACATAATGACGCAAAGACGAACTGCTGCTGCACGCTTGAATTTCCCGCGGAAATCTACCAGTATCGATTTATTATAAAACATTATTACAAGCTTACCGTTGTGAATCGAGCTAAGGTAAGGAGATAGTTTTGAACACTGGCTGGTTATGTACTTGCTCAAAAGTTGATTTTGGATCATTTTTAACCCAAAAAAGTTACGGACAGTAGCTTTAATATGTGTTCCGAAAATGAACGAATGTCTTGCGGATTTGAAACAACATGAGGGTGAGTAATTAATGACAGAAATTTCATTTCTGAGTGAAAAAACACTTTAATGTGAAGGATCAGTTAAATGTAAGCACTGCAAGTTGTGGTATAGTATGCTGTTTGGAAGGAAATTGACTGCAGAGGAATGAGTGGTTGGAGTATTTAGAATTTAGAAACAATCATTATTTTTTGCAGTTCGGTTAGGTGCTGCTAGTGGTACAGAGACTACACACTTCACCCTTTAAAGAACAAATATGACTTACTTATAAGGTATACAAACCGTTAAATAGGAGGTGAGATGGTATGCCATCTCACGTACATCTGCACTGGCAAATTGTAGTGATAAATTTTTTGAGGGTTTTTGTTTTACATGGTTTAGCTTATTGCTGTAGAGAACGTCTTGGGAGTAGACAATCCTCTCCATCTTAAACTGAGAATGTATTTTCTCCTCAGCTTTCTGAAACTGCTCATCAAGAAAATCTTCAATTGGATCTTTAGCAGCCCTCAACAGGTGAGAGAAGGCATTAAAATGAGAGTTAACAATACGGTCCACACAGGCGTGAACAATGTCTGTAAATAAAAGAGACGAGAAAGCAGAGGAGGTAAAAAAACAAAACTTACCATGTATCCGTAATTGCCACTAATTTTATGCATTTGTATAATTCTCTCAATCATTTTGAAAGAAAGTTGTTTTTTGTACAGAAGTAACAAATCACATCTATGTATATTCAAATTTAGGGGTATAATTAAAATTTAGGTCACTGTAATCCATCAAACATTATAGTGTCATTCACCTTTGACATCTTTGAGCAGCTTTAAAGCAGGTTCCTCCAGCTCCTCAATGTGTTTCTTGACAATGTTCTCAAAAGTTCTGTAGTTCACAAATCCAGGAAGCTCCTTTCCTCTACGAGCCTTAACATACTCTTGTACCTCTTCTCTGAGGTTTTCCTCCGCTTGAGAGAAAAGACAGAAAAAAAAAATAGAAAGAATACAACCATTGGCATATTGGATTCCCGTGCAACATGAGTTAAAACATATTTGAGTATGTTTGCACATATACCAAAAAAAGGGAAGGATAACATTTTTATCCAGACCATTATCACCCTTGCTTTTTACTTGGTCAGTGGAGCCATTACCTCAAGCAGTACATCAGTCATCAGCTACAACCCATTATCTGTGTAAATACCTTACATAAAATCTCTCTTTATGCTTACGATATTTTTTCTCTCTGTTTCAAATATTTCTGTGTCCGTTCCTGAATGTTTAAATCTCTTTAACATTTGGTACACTTTCGGGGTTCATGGATGGTATTGGGTTTTGTTTCATGTTGTATTTTGATGTTCGTGCTTATGGTTTCATGGTTTATTTTCTAGTTCAGATATTTTGTTGTTGGCAGTTTGATACACACTCCGAACCACTGATTCGAAAAACAAAAGATTTGTAAAGCTTCAAAGCTTCATGAAGCAGTGTCTTGAAATCGCCCATCACTAGATATTGTTGAATAAAGTCGTTATTTAGTTTTTTTGGCACACAAAAAGTATTCTCATCGCTTCATAACATTAAGGTTGAAACACATTCACTGTTTTAAATACGTCTTTAGTAGCTTTCTGGGCATCTGAAAGTGTTAATTATCTTGCTGGCAATGGAGACCTCACTGAGCCATCGGATTTTGTCAAAAATATCTTAATTTGTGTTCCAAAGATGAACGAAGGTCTTACGGGTGTGGAACGACATGAGGGTGAGTAATTAATGACAGAATTTTCATATTTGGGTGAACTAACCCTTTAATTATTTCAGTTTAGGTGTGAAAAGGTCTTTACATTTATTAAAACTAGAACAAGCAAAAGTAACATTACATTCCATAAAAAGCAACATTCCAGAAACAAATGTTTGCGTAAAATGCCCACAAGATTTGCAGTACATCACTGGATACAGGATCATTTGAGTTAATGCCAAGGCAACAATTCTATTATAAACTCACTCTTAATGGATTTGTCATCCAGGACGAGTTTCCATCTTCCAAATTCCCCCCTGATTTTGGTGAAGACCCTTATGTCTGAGTTTTTTAGGTCTTCTTCTGCCCTCTTCACTTCTTCAAGGGCATCATTGAACTGGCGAATTTTCTGAAGAGCAAAAAATAAAATAAAAAAATGTAAAATTAAATCCAGGTTAAACATTGCTGGAGTGAAACATATACAATTAATATGTCCAGCTTAGGGTGAAGACAAATAATATCTTAGAAGTTTAGGACACTCTGTGGTATTCACCAGATGTGCCCAGTGTGCAACTTCTTTCTTTTTATTTATTTATTTACCATAATCAAAAAATTGCTCTTCTCATGTTCATCAGTAGGAACTCCATCTCCCAGTGCTCTAAGATCCTCAGTCGTCTTCTCTAACTTCATCACAAGTTGTTTCTGCAACTGTGGCAGCGTTTTCTAAAAGTGAAGAAATATGATGTAAATGAAGACAGAATCTATAATTCTGTACCCAATTCTGACTTTAATTTACTTCAGTCTTTTGTTTTTTAAGGCATATACTCTGTACTGTCAATGTTTCATGTAACTTTGCATACGCACAGTAATGTGTTCCACCAATTCTTTTGTAAGTCTTTCTGCAAGAAGGGGTATTGTAGCTTTTCCTTCTTCAAGAAGAGACCTGAAAGGAAAGAATGAATTTCAATAGTAACAAAGAATTTGAGGACAACTGGAGAATTTTGCATAATTTTCCATGTGTAAATATTATAAATATTAACAAGAAAAGGACAATTTTTAAATGCCACACAAAAATGTCCCTAATACCTGACAGACTGCACTGAAATGTTTGTAAAGTGCCCTAATTAATTTCCCCTGATTATAGTCTAGTTTCAGACTGCATACAGAGAGCTGAAAAAAATGTGCTATACTAAAATAAAAAAATGAGATGAAGATGACTAACACATATAGTACATATAAGATTATATCTCACAAACATCTTGCTTAAATCTTATTCAGTCTACCGTTTTCTTACATAGACATGAAATAGTTTGTGCTGCACATTAGAGAACTAAGCAAATTCTGATAACCAAATTAATTTCTTGCCTGAAATGAGAATGTTCATCAAAAAAATGTCTTTCTTTTTCCAGCGCTTTGACCAGATCAAGCTTTTCATTGATGTCTTGCTGGCCTCGGCACTTTACGATCATGTAGCCCTTCTTCAGTTGTATCACTTGATTATTGACTGTTCTGACCACCGTCTCCTCCATGCCTTTGTCCACCAAGTCTGGTTTAGTCAGAATACCTACAAATACAAAGATGAAAGTTTGTATTATTTGTATTATTTCACAAAGCAAAATAAACTATAAAACTATAAACTATACAAACGTTACTTCACATATTCAGTGAGTAGCCTATTTGAAATGTTACCTACCCAGGGTCCTTTGTCCAGATGAATCAACTTTGGATGCCATCTGCAGTGCCTCAGTGGTGGCGATGTCAATGTTTGCAGGCACCACAACCAAGCTGATGGTTTCTTGTCTTTTAATGTACTTTTCAATTAGATCTTTTATCTGTTACAGAAAAACAAAATTACTGAATGCATACTACAAGGATCAGTGGAGCTAGAATATATACTGTTACCTGATACCCAAGCTTTGAAAGAAATACATTTTTCAATAAAATAAATACATATGGCATAAATCTGAAAACTTCCACACAGAAATGAAGGCCTGGTACTACACCACAAATGCAATGTGGAACAAGCATGCTCACTCACTTATGCACACACAAACACACACGTGTGACTGCAACAGACAGAACTTTTTGCATAGAATTTGGCAAACAAAATCAGCCACAAATGAAGAGCTACACAGATATGAAGGGGTGAGACCTAACACACACAAACACACATGCATGCACACTTTTGCACACACGCACAATATGTGCTGGATAAATATGGTCTAAACACTTGTAATTCCTACAGGCTTTTTTCTAAACAGCAGATGGCAGAATTCTGCCTCTAACACCCTAGCCTATCAATATCCAGAAACAACTTGTATTTTTCAAAAAAAAGAATAATTATAATATTTGACATGCAAGCTGTGTAGTTGAGTAATTTTTCGGTAAATTAATATTGGACATGCAAGCTGTGTAGTTATAAAATAAAAAATAAGTAAATAAAAATGTATCATATAATTTGTATGTTTTTATGTATGTATGTCATTGTATTTTTTTATTTTTTATTATTCTATTATGAGGGTTAATTTATGTGATAATTTGCTGCCATGGTTTGTTTGTTCCTTTTAATATTCCCTGAAGTATTATTTATTGTATCTCTTAATTTTATGTGTTTTGTATATGTGTAGGTAAATATATATATATATATAGTAATGTGCGTGTGTGTGTGTATACACACATATATACATACAATTACCAACACATATCCAACATGTTTGAGTGCTGTAAATATAGAGTCTTACTTGTTTCTCGATGTCTTTTGGCTGGTTGCCAGTGGCAACTCTAGCAATGCCTGGCAGATCAATGAGAGTGAGGTCAGGGACATCACTGGACTGGATCTCCAGAGTGATCATCTCATGACTGATCCCTTCTCCCTTTCCAGCCAATGCTGTCTGAGCTACAAAACAATAGTAACAAAATAGTTCACTGAGCAAGTCTTAATACAAAGCAGCCAATTTCTTAAACTGTTTACTAAAACACTTCAGTGTGGAATACAGACCATTTAAGACAGCATTCTCTATTTCCGCTGGGTCTTTTAGTTTCTTTGTTTGGTCCCTATATGACATCAATCCATGCCACTGATGCCAGTTGTTGTCCTTTGAAATTTTCTTCAGTTTCAATACCAGAGGACAGCGTGTCACAATACCTGTTGAATATACTATATGGTCAGCTTAAAGGTAGGGTAGGCAATTTCGGAGAAGCTAGCAATAGCAAGCTAGCTTTGAAAGCATGGGATCCCACCCTCCCTTCAGACCTTATGTCTCAAAGCATATACATTACAATAATAATGAACATAACTTACAGAACTTTTACTTGTACCACCTGATTGCTGCAGATTCATTTCGGTGTTGATAGTGTTGACATAGAAACGCATAATCCGAGTCTGAGGATGTGAACAGCTCCGGGTAGAACGTCTATAAAGCCTTCTCTAAATTACAGTTATGACATGGCGTGCACGCAGCATAAGCTTGTTGTTTTTTTTTTGGTTCAAGAGGAATTGTAAAAGGCGGCTGCTGTTTGTTTGTGGCTCTCTGTGTCTGTCTGTCTACAACTCTGCATAGCCTCGAATACACTGATGACGTGTGATGTCTGCATGAGCAGGGTGTGCAGAGGTATGGAAATACAGTAGCGTGTTTACCCACCACGCACAGCACGCAATTGCTTTTTTTTTGTTTACGCCCCATCCCCACCCCGTACACGCCACTGACTTTATTCTTATAAAAATTTCAGTGAAATTTCAGTTTGTATACAAATAAGTTAATTTTAACCTACAATATTAATATAGTACCAACTGATCCATGTATATTTTACAGCATTAGTTGAGAGATTTTACATTTGCCATATACTGTACCTGATATACAGTAGGCTATATCCAAAATAATTGATACTGAATCGAATTGCAAGCTTGTGAATCAAAATGCATAACTATGACAGACTGGCAGAAAATGATGCAAAACAGAAAACAAAGTCCAAACAGGTTGATATTGTGACATACTGATAAGCCTAATCTTTCCATTATTGTTAATAATTGTTGCAACCTGCACTCTTAAATGTGCTTTGAAAATTGCCAGCTGATAAACGCCCCGAAACGCGATCACGGGGCCCCCTCCTGGAGATTTGCTTAGAGCCCCCAATAACCTAAACACGCCACTGTGGAAATACATATGTTGACAGGCAGGTAGGACATCGTATCAATGCATTCGGAGTACATTCATATCAAATGCAATGATTGGAGTAATATTTTTTGGTCCTGAGACTTGTTTTAATATTTTAGACCACTTCTATTATTAATTGCTATCAGGATGTAAAGAGAGTTTCAACCAGTATAACAAAGTGTGTTTACAAAAAAAATGGCCTGCCCTACCTTTAACAACATATTATTCAGACAGACTAACAAATAAGGAAAGAGTAAACAGATGTTTCCAGTCTGCTATGTAATACTGTATTGTGCTCGTATTACCTGTTCCCCTAGGCAGCGCCACTCCAGACAGGGCTTCCAACACAGAACTCTTTCCTGAGCTCTGGTCACCTATGACAGCAATAGCTGGCAGGTGCAGGTCCTTTTCTACACCTAATGACCTGAGAGAGTCCACTAGGTCAATGCACGGGCGCACCTTCTCTTCATAGTGCTGGTTCAGACCACTACTCTTTCCCTTTGAAGAACTGCTTGTAGACATGTCTGAACTCTGTCTGCAAAATATGACAAAAAAAGCCAATTCTCTATTATAGATCATATTGAACAATTGGCAGTCAATCAGTTTTGGAACTTCAAAGAAAGTTCAACAAATTCGACAAAAATAAACATAGTCATTAAAACTTGACCGTCTTATTAAAACCATGACATTATAATTGCTGCATATTATTACGACAAGAAACTGGTGCAAAGGATTCATCAGCATCTTCACTGCGTGAGAGACGCGCTGAGACGTAGATTGTGTTTTGAACGCCTATTTCGGTTTTATTAATACGATACAGTATAAAGTGATTATTTGCCTTTTTTTGCTGCATTCAGTTGAACTAGCCTACAAAAACGTTTCTAATCTCACCAATCGCTTAGCTACTAATCGCTCTCTCGCTCTGCGGAATTAAAAAAAAAAAGAAGAAGAAGGAAAAAAACAGGCTGATCGAGCACTTGTGACATAAGGATTCCCACAAAACATTGGACGTCGGATAGACGTGCAGATCATGTCTATATTAGGTCCGTCGGTCCATGACCATTTCTGAACATCTATTCGACGTCCAAACTAAGTCCACTATTTGGACGTCCAACCATGACCCAACTTGGACGTCATCTTGACATTCAACATTTGACCTTTGAACTGGGTAATTTTTTTGGACGTCATTTGGACATCTATTACAGGTGCAGGAAATTTACATGATTAATATGTAATATTTGTTTTATAGGGCCTATCAACATGATTAATACATGAAGAGTTCAGATGCAAAAGCCTCTAAGTGCCATCTGAAATTTTCTTCTAGAATGATCATTTTTATCAAGCTTGTATATTTAAGTTCAATAATTTCACTTAAATGGCAATGCAGATTACCTATTAATTGTCATTTAAGTGAAAGTACTTTATAAAAATGATAATTCTAGAAGAATTTCAGATGGCACTTAGAGGCTTTTGCATCTGAACTCTTCACATACAGATTATTTATAAACAAACACGATTTATTATGGGAATGCCTATTTATTTATTCAGGCATTGTTTTTTTTTGTTTTGTTTTTTTTACATTTTCCTGTTTTTCATTAACTGGTTTATTTAAAGTAGCCTAATCAAGTTATTTCTTTATGCATACATGTATTTTTGCATGTATCTGTTTATTTATTTGGAAATGCAATTTGTGGGAAATTATAGTTCAGAAAATAATTTCATGGTAGCATATATTAGGCCTATCCTCCTTATTTCTAATTTAAAAAGAACCAACAGCAGCTAAAGGACAGGAGAGGACAACTCTCTATCAAGGGCTTTGGATTTCAACCAAAGAGACAAAAACCAGTCAACATCACTCTGATTGGTCGAGGCAGCACATCATCATGATCCAACCAGTAAACGCCACTCTGATTGGCTGAGGCAGCACATCATCATGACCCAACCAGTAAACGCCACTCTGATTGGCTGAGGCAACACGACAGGCATTTCGCGCGAGTGTTCAACCCATGGTTCAACCATTGCAAAGTGACGGCACAGCTTTTCAGCCTGCATCGCTGCGTTTATTTTTGAATAAAGATGAAAAGGTGATATTGAATTGTAATTTATTTGTATTTGTATAACTGTAGTGTTGTATGTAGTCCCATGTTTCCAGAGGGTGGAGGACATGTTTTCTGTGCCAGTTAATTTTCCTGTTGAAACTAGAAGTTGAGCCAAACAAAGCTACAGGAAAATTAACTGGCACAGAAAACATGTCCTCCACCCTCTGGAAACATGGGACCACAGTTATAGAAGTTATAAAAATTACGTCCAAAATAAGTCTAAATTTGATGTTGAAAAGACGTCCACAAACGACCACATTTGGACTATAAATAGCCTTTACACGGAGGTCCCACAGACGTCAACAGTAGACGTGCGGAAGACGTCGCCTGGCGTTACAAAACAACCCCTTCAATGGACCGAATTTGGACGTCCAAAAATTACATGAAATAGACGTCACTCCGACGTCACATTACTGTACAGGTGCTATTTTAAGGATTCATAAAAGATAAATCACTGGCTGGCCATCTGAGAATTCGAAATGGAAATAAATCAGGATTTATTACAGTACAGCACATCGTGTGTAGCCTATCAGCACCTAATATGTTTTCATGTTCATGGATCAACATCGTTGTTGATCCTGGAATAATATTCCAATCAATTAATCAGATTTGAGGGACAAGCTAAATTCAAGTTTGCTTACAACCACGATAATCATTAGCCTATTATTAAATGTAGCTAAAGGACTCACATATGAAACAGTCTTAATGGTTTTCTTATTAGCCTACATTAATGAAAAAAATACACAGTTACGCGTGAAGTCAGATTTAACATTTTCAAAATGTTAACATTTTCAAAAACTTTTTTCTTTTCAAGCTTTCCCATGAAAGACTAGAATGGAGTTTATTTGAGGAGGAAGCAGGTACTCACTCAGTTCACCAGCGGCTCCTCTGTGATGTGAGACGCGCTGAGAATCTGACCGTGTCAAACGCTTAAGTTTCGCTTTCATTTAATCTGAAACTGCACAATATAGAATGAATTCTGGTGCGCACAACAACTCAGTTTGTTTGTAAGAGGGTGGTTATTTTGCTTTCATTTCATGGTTTCGTGGGGCAGCTTCCTTACTTACCAATTTTTTCATGTAAACATTTACAGAGCTCATGTCTAAGTTTCACTTTACTCACACTAAGTTTCAATTTACTCGATCCTTAAGCGCCCCATAGGTGATGTCTGAAATACTGTAATTACGATTTGCACAAGTTATCACTATGGCACAACACATTTTGAACAACTACATTGTTCTCAAACAAACCATAAAACCATGTCAATGCAAAATGAAAACGCAGTAGGGGTAAAATATTTGCGTGGCAGAGGCAGCTGCACTGAGACCTGTCACTCGACCCGTCACCGCTATTGGCAGCTGCCACTCGACCTGCCACAGATATACGCGCCTGTCACTCGACCTGCCACAGATATACCCGCCTGCCCCGCGACCTGTATGCGGTCACGCCATCTATGCTTAAAATTTATTGCGCCTAGCCCTATACATGAGGTTGCGTGGTAGGTGTTTAGTGTCGGTAAAAAATATTTGTAAAATTCATTAAAAAAATAAACAAAAACAAAATGTTTACTGCAAATTTCACCTGATTCTTGTTATACATGTTCCCAAGTACCACTGTGGTGACTATCATGTTGTTTTACTGTTTTATTCTTTTTATAATTATATGTCAAAGTCATATTACCTCGCTATACAAACATATTTTAAAAATTCATAAAAATATGAAATCAATTTGTTTTCTGCAAACGCCACCTGATTCTTGTTCTAGATCTCTCCAAGTGCCACTGTGGTGATTTTCATGTTCTTTTACTGTTTTATTCTTTAATAATTATATGACAAATATGGTTTACGTTCCTATACAGACATATTTAAAAAAATATATATTATTATTCTTTAATAATTACATGTCAAAGTCATGACCAATATGATTTACCTTTCTATTCCACCGATCTATTTGCAGACCTTGTTTAGCGTTCATTCGATCGGACCTATTACTATTAACTATTGTGAAAACACTAATTAATAGCTCGGTAACAAGATCGACAGTTTAAGACATTAAATTTTCATAATACATAAGACACTTTCTTTCAAAATCTACAGGAGACACAAACTAATCTAACACAAACACACACACAAACATTCATACACATTACAGAAAGAAAGGAAATGAGAGAGAAAGAGTTTTAAGAGAGAATGAAATGATGAGCATGATTTCTAGCAAAGTATGCACTTCAAAAGACCTGACCTGAACGAACCACGAATCATTAATTTAATGCACCAGTTCAGCTTTAGAATCTGGAAGCTTGTCGACTTTAAAGGGTTAATTCACCCAAAAATGAAAATTCTGTCATTAATTACTCACCCTCGTGCCGTTTTACACCCGTAAGACCTTCGTTGATCTTCGGAACACAAATTAATATATTTTTGTTGAAATCCGATGGCTCAGTGAGGCCTGCATAGCCAGCAATGACATTTCCTCTCTCAAGATCCATTAATGTACTAAAAACATATTTAAATCAGTTCATGTGAGTACAGTGGTTCAATATTAATATTATAAAGCCACGATAATATTTTTGGTGCACCGAAAAAAACAAAATAACGACTTATAAAGTGATGGCCGATTTCAAAACACTGCTTCATGAAGATTCGGAGGATAATGAATCAGCGTATCGAATCATGATTCGAATCGTGTGTCAAACAGCCAAACTGCTGAAATCACGTTACTTTGGCGCTCCGAACTGCGGATTCAACACACTGATTCATTACGCTCTGAAGCTTCATGAAGGTGTGTTTTGAAATCGGCCATCACTAAATAATTTGTTATTTTGTTTTTTTTGGGGCACCAAAAATATTCTCGTCGCTTTATAACATTAATATTGAACCACTGTACTCACATGAACTGATTTAAATATGTTTTTAGTACATTAATGGATCTTGAGAGAGGAAATGTCATTGCTCTCTATGCAGGCCTCACTGAGCCATCGGATTTCAACAAAAATATATCAATTTGCGTTCCGAAGATTAACAAAGGTCTTACGGGTGTGGAACGACATGAGGGTGAGTAATAAATGACAGAATTTTCATTTTTGGGTGAACTAATACTTTAAATGGGAATCTCCTCACCGCCGTCCTTGGCTTGGAGAGAAGGGTTTTTCAGAGTGGAAGATTTGTTGAAGGATCTGTGGTTAGGTAAAAACCAATCACGTTTGAGTGTGCTGGCAAATGAAATGAAGTCTCTTGTAGTGGCTGGAGTTTAAAGAAGATGCAGCAAAAGTCGTTGTGTCAGGGTTCTGCCCTGACAGCCTTGTCTGTTTTGTCTTTGTTTAATGTGTCTTTGTTTATGTTGTGTCTGAGCACATGGCTTTGTCTGTGTTTGTGTTTGCCATGTACTCCTCTGTTCCCACCTCCTTGTTTGCTGTCACCACGCCCTCTTCTTTAGTCATTGTCCAGTCCTCGTTTGTTATTAGCGTTCTCACCTGTTCCCTATGTTCCCTGCTCCCTTTCTTGTTGAGTCCCCGTTAGTCTAAGTGTTGTCACCTGTTCCTCGTGTTCTTTGCCTCCTTTACATTGTGCACTCTTTCCCTCATGTCTTTGCCAGTTCTTTAAGCTTCGTGCCTGTATACTAGTTTTTTGTTCACCTAAACTCATAGCATTTGTGTAGGAGTTTCTTGTATCCATTTAGTCATCGTTGTCTTCCTTGTTCCAAACCATCTAACCACTTGTCAAGTCCTCGTTCTGTGTTTCTGGTCTCCCCCTGTCCTGTCCTGCAGACTGAGGATCCCTGTGGCCGCTCTCTCTCTCCCTGCCAAGCAGCAAGACCGGTTCAGTGCCTGATCGTGTCACATGGATCTAACTACTTAAGCTGTTTAAACCTGTCTGGATCCCGCTACATCTTTGGGGCCTCTTACTGCACACCTGCCAATGCTCACCGGCCTGCTTACAACCTGGGCTGATCTCAGTGGCCGTTCCCTCAGCGTGCTTGTCTTTGTGCCTCACCCCTTCCTATTGTATGGACTGTGTTCACCACCTCACCCTCTATATCCCAAGTCTTGTCAATAAAACTGTAAAACTCATCCTGCGTTTGAGTCCTCCCTCACAGATCCCTGACACGTTGGTTAAACTTTGCAGCAAAACTTAACTTAGAACCTGAACACGAGACTCTCAACGGAAAAGAAAGTTAAAGTAAAAGGAAAGTCTCTATATCTTCTTGAGCTTAAATTGTGTTGTCTTTTCGGCCATTTGGTTTCTACAAATGGCTTAAAAGTTTGCCACCTTTCCTTCAGTCAAGAAGCATGGTACCATAAAAGTACCTAGCAGGGGGTTATTCTGTAGACAGACTGGAGCCGAAAATTAGATTCTCTTAGGTTTCTGGAATTATGTTTTGAAAGAATCATCTGAACGATTCATTTGTCTGGTTCGTTCTCATTCCTTACAATGTGCTCGATCCATCTCTTTTCACCCAATTCCATTCTGATCATCCAAATCGTCCAGCACCAAGAGGTTGAGGCAGGCCCTGTCGTCGCACCATCTGGATGTCAGGAGCCGCCCATGGAGGAGGGGGTACTGTCAGAGTCGCAACCATCTATGACACCAGTATGCCCATCCTCACCAGACCAACATGCTCCCACTTGTTCACTCTCTCCGGCATTCTTATTAACTACATCTGCACTACCTCATCAACGCACCCCATATATACACGTCACATCCGGCACTCCTTTGTCTGGTCTTGTTATTCCTATGCGAACAGACTCCTTACCTGCTACTCACCTGTGTACTTACCTGCCGCCAAGGATCCCGTCTTCTGTTGTCTGCTACCTACCCATCAGGTGTACCTACCAGTCCTCCTTCTGCATCTGCCAAAGAGACATTCATATTACATTCCAAAACAATTTTATTTCATTTTTTTATGATTTCTTTTTAAAAATGTCTGTATAGCAAAGTAAATCGTATTTAAGAATGTAAATCGTCAAGACTTTGGCATATAATTATTAAAAAATAAAACAGTAAAACAACATGAAAATCACCACTTAGTTACTTGGGGAGATCTAGAACAAGAATCAGGTGGAGTTTGCAGAAAACAATTTGATGTCATATAGTTTTATGAATTTTTAAAATATATTTGTAGGCGGTAAATAGTCTATGACTTTGACATATAAATATAAAAAGAATAAAACAGTAAAACAACATGATAGTCACCACAGTGGTACTTGGGAACATGTATAACAAGAATTAGGTGAAATTTGCAGAAAACATTGTTTTTGTTTATTTTTTTATGAATTTTACAAATATTTTTTACCGACACTAAACACCTACCACGCAACCTCATGTATACGCGCAATACATTTTAAGCATAGATGGCGTGACCGCATACAGGTCTGCATGTATGCCTATTGCAATGTAATATGCCTAATTTTTATTATGGTCCTCCTCTGCACCTTTCACCATTAGACTGAAAAACGAAGTTCCAGGATTGTAGTTTTTTACTTTAAGACATTAAAGAGAACAAAAGTAAAGCTGTGCTCATACCACAAGTCTATATTTCTGTATTGAAGCTGTTTTATGTGAAGTTAGGTCATTTAAGCAGTTTAGAAAGTGTAGAACAGTGTAATTCATGAACAAAAATAATAACTACCAATATGCAGTAATATATGGATCACATTAAACAGACAAATATGAAATATATGATTATTTATTAACCACACAGTGCACAGATCAAGGAGAAATAATCAGGTCTTATACTTCGTGGAGCTTCAGATAAAATATTACAGGCTCGGTGGTAATAGACACATATACATTAGCCAGCACACTGTGAAATGGCAAAGCCAGGATTGTATGGATGTTCACATGTTTGAAGGAAGCTGGATTATTTGAGAAGAACATTAGAGGCATTTTATTTGGAGATCAGAGTGACAAATGTAAAAAAAAGTGGATATGGCACTGCTTGAAAATTAGTCTGTGCAGTTTCTCTGTCTGTTTTAAGAGATTTCCACACAATCCGTATAGACTAAGTCACTTGCACAGCAGTTCCTCTTTTCTTTCTCTGTACACCACCCTCTAGTGGTCACAGCCAAACAGCTCCTGAGACACCCTGTGCTGTTCAGGCATGATTTTGGCCATCATCATCATCTTGAGACTTTCATAAATGTAGTAATGGTTACCGATGACAACCATTACACCCTTGGGTCCGCACATTGCTGCATCAATCCTTTTGAATTGTGTTATGCTTCCTTCATTCACAGGCACACGTGGGGTGGCTTTCAAGTCAACGTCATAGACTGTTTGACCTATAGTAGAAAAGACAGTGAGCTTTTCTGAGCTTTCTGAGCTGTAGAAAGGATCTACAGCTGACATACTTTGAATGTGACAGAACAAGCATGCCACTGATTATACCTTTGATGACATGAGCAATGTGTTTGTCTGCGCACACAAAGGCAGCATCTACAGGACCCTCAATTCCCAACTCCTCCTTCAGGGGTTTGGGGTAACCCTCTAGGTGTGTGTGTGGCTCTCCAACTTTGTACACCAACACATCACTATCCTGTGCATGGAATAAAATATATGAGAAGACAAATGCATACATTTTCACAATAGATTAAAAGACACAAATTATAAAGCCTGGTAAAAAGAACCTTGATCATGTAGAGATGGCCTTCATAAGAGAAGACTGCATCCACTTCACTGTGTAACTCTTTAAAAGCACTCTCAATTGTGTCTGAATGAAACTTATCACCAGTTATGCTGAGGAAGTGGTGCCCTAAGGAAGAGAAACAAAGGTATTATTCTTATAACGATTACTATTATTATTATATGGGAATGTGAAATTGCATTTGTTAAAATAGTGGCTTGCAGTTGTACTGAGTGTGTATGTTGGTATACATTTTTAAGAAACAGCACAATAACAAGAGAGCTTTTGCTTGATGCTTTTCTGATATTCGGAAGACTGTACAATTGTGATTTTGATTTTGCTTTTATATAAACATTTAATAAACAAAAGGCTAATATTGTGTAACTCACATTTTAGACACATTATGGCCAGTTGTCTGTTTTTGTTCTGCCTACGAAAACAGTTCAAAGCAAATTATGCAAACACGTGTCCGAGCAACAATTCGCGTTTTTCAACAAATCGGTTGAATGAATGATTCAATGACTCACTCATAAAGGCTTCGCTCCTGCATAAATAATCTTGCTTCCCAATTCGCATTCTATCCACCCTAAATAGTAGCTTGTTCAAGATTACTGATCTCGAATAGGCCTACTATTTAGGGTGGATAGTATGCAAAATGAGATGCAGGGTCTACGTTTTTTTGAAGGAATCATTTGAATGAATGATTCTTGACTAGCTTATGAACCTACTACTGGCGTAATGATGTAACCTAAAAGAATCACTCAAAATCCCTTTCTGGGAAAAAAAAAATAGGAAACTCACCTCTGAAAGCATATACACTGCCATCGTCATCAGATGTAATAGCATCCAAGTGCACACGGCTGCACTGTTCTCTCTCAACGTGGTCATCAGTGCTCTTACTACCTGAGGGAGACACCAATAGAGACTTGCTATAAGACTCCAAGTTCTCCTTTTTTAATGCTAGAATGCTTTCTCAAGCCTTAGAACTTTTCCACACTTGTAATGCTTACCAAAATGTGAGCATCTCATGAAGTAATCGCGGCTCTCCTTTGGATATTTACCATGGACTTCTCCTGTAATGGGGTCAAATTTGGAGAACTGATGTCCATGGAAGCAGTAATAATGATCCATGTAACGGAAGGCTCCTGTGCAGTTGGGCATGCTCTTGAATTCCTTTTCATCAACCTTCTTCGTCTTCATATTGAAGTGGTAGATCTCATCACCTTTGGTGGATTATGAAGGAATTTAAACACTTCAAAATCTTCTCAAAATACTTACTGTTCTTACATGTTTTCCATTATGTTTAAACCTTTGCAGACACAGAAAAAGACTACAATATTACAATACCTTTGAAAAATACTACGGTGTCATCAGTACAGTCTGGCTTGGGACACTCCACTGCAGCATCCAAGTGGTCAGGAATTCCAGGAAAAACTTCAGAGATATCTTTGGGATAGTCCTTCTCCAGTTTGTGCTTGTAGTAGCTGAAGACCTTAGTGTCCTTTAATAGTGTTAAAGAAGATGTTAGTTTACTAGTCTGGTGTTGATACATAAAACAAACATCACAGTGGATTCGACACATAAATTGCACTTCGGGTCATGTTAAATTTACCAGGAAGAAGAATTGGTGGTCATGGTGGTCTGGGCTGTCTTCAGAGTGCATGCGGAATGCAGCATCCACATGTCCCAGGTGATGATGGTCGTCCAGCTCAGGGAAAGTTTCATTAGACAGTTCAGCCTTGCCATGGAAACCCTTGAACAGGTGGTCACCTTAGGTCAAAAATAAAAGAGAAAGGTCAGTTAAAGGGCCACTAATTATGTAAAATATATATATTTTTTATTGTTTACATTGATATATGTAAAAGTTTAAAAGTATCTGATTTCTCTGATCAACCATCTCTCACCCTTGAAGAAATAAGGAATTCCCTCCTCGTTCACAGCGACTGCATCAAACTCCATTCCAGCACAGCGGTCAAGCTTAGCGCCATGGTGCAATTCATGCTGATGTCCGTCAGCATTAGGTTTGTCTGAACCAAAAACGTTATATCATGAAATATGGGTCTTGATGAAATCAGGATGTGCTAATGTATCACTTTCATTTACTGCCCACTTAAGGGGAAAATGTTTTATTCTAGTTATTGACAAGACCCACCTTTTTTATCATGACCCTCCTGCTGATGCCTGAACACAAAGAAACAAATAGGTCTACGTTAAAATTAACCACTACAACACACTGTAAAAGGGGCTCCGCTGGGGCCCTTAGAATTAGTTGAATTGCATGTTATGTTTCTCATTTATAAGCCACTTTTGATTAAAGCCTCTGCTAAATGAATTGAATTCAAGAATTTATTGAGTGAGAGACCAAGCAGTTAAAAGGTGAACAAATCAAAATGTTGGTGCAAACATGAACACATAAAATCCCACTTCAAACACACAAACTTGCAAAAAACAAGTAGTTATTATTAATGCTACATTAAAGTAACACACTTGTGATATATAGCTAATTTGTACACATTATTCAGTATTTGGATTCATTTTAACCTTGTACATACTATGTGTTGACAGGCGTCTGTGTGTATACTCACGAGGGAGCAGCAAGGCTCAGCAAGAGAGCCAGGCACAGAGTAAGCATTTGAACGAGCCTCATTGTCAGCAGGGTCCTATGGTGAACCAGAGCTCAGCTGGAGAAGGTAAAGCACAACCTGATGGCCCCAATTTATACACTCCACCAGGGACTGTCTTGCAAGCACGCTCGAGATGACACGTACGCCCCCCGTTTGCACAGAGCGTAGGAAGGGACATTCAGTTACATGCCCACACGTAACAACACACGTACAAATGCACGTTTGCACACTTCTTCTGACTCCCCCATCCACAAGCTGGTCAAGGTACATATGGTTTTTTCAAGGAATTTCTGGTGGGTTATTGGGGGTGGTACGGGTAACATGAGTTGTGCAATGCAAAGATCCAAGCATTGTGAATTAGACTTGGCATGATTTAGTAAATTATTAGAAACCTCCTTTGCAGGTCACAGCAGTCATTGGCATGATAGTTCAAACAGTACATGCATAAGCATGCATTTTCAAACTTTCCTACTTAGGAATATAAGAGAAAACTGTACTTTATGTTGTATATAGTATTTGCATGCATTTTGTTTCCTGATGTTTTTTTAGACCATTTTTTTGTCATTTTTCTATTTGAGAATAGTTTGAAATTTTTTCCAATCATAAGACTACATCATATCTACACAAAAGCTGCTGTTTTGAATTGCTGTGAATGACATGGTAGTAAGTGCATGACCCCAAATAAGATTCAAATCTATACATTGTAAACAAATTTCACATGTGAGATCAACAGCTGAAGCATATAATGTAGAAATGATAAAGCCATCAGATTTGGTCACTACTATAGTACTACCACCTCTATAGTTTTTTTTATTATTATTATTTTAATTAGTTGGGACACTTCTTGTAAAATTTGCAGTATGCATTTGTGGAAAATATATCATAAAGTGAAGAATTGTCAACCATTGCAACCATCAAGTTAACAAGTCAACCAGTTGCAAGTAGAAACTATCATTGACAAGCCTGCATAAATTGTCTCCTGTAGCCATAATGCTGATGTTAACAATACTTTGCAGCTCAGGCAAACAGACTGAGATGTTTTAAACTGTAGAAAATTAATTAATGAAAAGATAATGAAAACAAGTCATTGAAATGCAATGTGTGCTCAAATGTTTGTATGCTTTGTCGCTATGTGCATGCACAGGATCGAATTTTCTAGAAACCCAATGAAATGGGCTGTTACCTTTTTGGTTAACCAGGCAAATAACACAGATAATCAATACGATGTGCTGACCTCTGCAGTTTAGTTTGATATGGTGATCATTAACAGAGAATGCTTTGTGCTGTGGAAATACTTTTGGAAGCAAATGCATTAAGATATAAGAGTGTTTTGTGCAATTCTTATTTTATATTATTTAGTTGAGGGTATTTTTGTGAGTGACCCCTTTCTATAATATAAAGGCAGCTTAAGTAAATATTTTCATGCATTTATAAAATAAAAAACGAAAAATACTGTAAATATGTGTTAATTAAATGCAAAGAGAGAGCAAGTAAACACTTTTTGTAGCACATATGAAAATATTGGGATCACATCCAAGCCTCTATATTTTTTTTACTTATAATATACATAACTGACCTTTTTTATTCCTTGGTCATTTTTATTATTTATTTTCATTTGAACATTCAATTAATTATTTCGGAAGATATCAAGATATGATATTGAATTTGTAAGCAGAAACAAATTGTTGCAGGAAATAACAGAACACACAAAAGTATTAAATCATAATTTAAAAAATAATAATACAAATTATTATATTACAGAAACATTACAGATCATTTTGTGTTCTACAAATCCATATACATTCAATTGTGAGTGAAAATTCATCTGATCTAAATAATAATGTTAAAAAGCACCTGGCACATAGAGATAAGTATCCAACCTTGCATGTCTCACTGGCCACGCAGACTATTTCACAAAGAGAATTAAAGGCCACACTGGTGTCTCATATACGGCACGCTGCCAAATCTAGAGACCTATGAACTCATCTTCCCTATCTCACTGCCACTAGCCTAAACTTGTCACAGACACGTCAGGCTCCAACATCCACCAATCACAGCGCACTCAATCACCAGAGTACTAATCACCGCCACCTGCACGTCATTACACCACNTTGCAACCTCCTTTTGCCAAGATAGACTTCTCCTATAATGCCTGATGATGAGTTTCCTCCATTCAGAATCTCTCCAGATCCTTTAAAATCTCAAGTCCATGTTGATGCACTCGCCTCTTCAGTTTCCTATAGGATTCAGGTCAGGGGACTGAAATGATCATGGCAGAACCTTAAAGAGGTTATGAACTGGATTTTTTTTTTAAATATATAATGTTCTCTTATGTCCACTTAATGTTATCAAGATTTTTACATCATAAAAATAAGTAATAAGTTATTTTCTATCTTGTTTTTGACCCTCTCTTTCGAACACTGTTCTGATAGGCATGCCGCATTCAAGACTTGGAAGTAAACGCCCACTGCTATGACAGTTTTGCATATTAAAATAATTTTAAACGTCCCTGCCATTACATGTTCGAAATGTTTTGAAAACGTTCGAGTTACCTCAGTTACAGTTGACANATTGGCGGGGGGCCGTTTCTGTGATTGACACCTCATAGGAGGGCCATATTAACATTCAAGCGCAAGAAAGCACAACATTTCAGAAAATTTACTTTTCTTTGCATTATTTCTCATTTACTTCAAATTTCATTAGGCCTACTAAAATATTTTTATACGTATACTATAAATATTTTATTTACCATACTAAATGTAAACAGCAGTGTCTCTCTCATTGTTACAGAGTGTAATATAATTATATAATACTATTACTAATATAATACTACTAATATACTAATATAATACTACTAATATAATACTATTAATTGCAATAGTCTGGTGCAACTTCTCACATCCAACAAGGTGCATGGAATAAAAAAAAAAAGTAATTTAGGAACAAAACCAGCAACACTTGTGGCGTGGAGGGGTCAGAAATAAACAAAAAACTGGAGCTATATATGTCAACTTTATTTTGCCAAAAATACATTTTTGGCAAAATAAATGGCCCGCGGGCCGGCAGTTTGAGACCACTGATTTACGGTGTTTCATGTGGGGGGCAGTCGTGGCCTAATGGATAGAGAGTCGGACTTGTAACCCAAAGGTCATGGGTTCGAGTCTCAGGTCCGGCAGGGATGTGTCCAGCGCTCTCCCCACCCTCAATACCACGACTGAGGTGAGACCCTTGAGCAAGGCACCGTACCCCCAACTGCTCCCCAGGCGCTGCAGCAATGGCTGCCCACTGCTCCCGGTGTGTGTTCACTGCTGTGTGTGTGCACTTGGATGGGTTAAATGCAGAGCACAAATTCCGAGTATGGGTCACCATACTTGGCCACATGTCACTTCACTTCACTTCAGAATTATGAATGAATGAATGTAGCCTACCATTGTTTGTCACACTGTTCTTATAGGCTATTCATAGTTCATCATTACGATAAAGTGAAAAACTGTCATTTGCAGTGTTGTGTGTTGTGTTTTAAATAAAATGAAACATGTTGTATTGTCTTACTGACAAGCTTTTATTCAGGATTACAGCGAATGGGTTTGATCAATCTGCATTTTCTATGTGCTTTCTTCCGTATCCGATAATCCAAAGCATTAACTCCTATGCCGAAGCAAAGGAAAGAACAGCAAATCACAACTATTCACAGTTTGACTGCGGCACTACAGTATAAATACACACTTGTGTGCTGCGACATAGCTGTCGGATCCAATAGTCGGCACTGCATCATGTTTTATTTTCAGTCTCTCTGAAAGGCCAGCATTGAACTGTCTTGCAGAAGAATCCGCAGTACGATGAAGTGAACAAACAAAGTGTCTTACTGACGTGTTCTGACTGGAACTTCTTTAAAAAATAAAGTTACTCACACTTTTTTAACGTTAGGATAACAAGAATGGCAATGCAAAGACTGTGTTTTTCCACAATTTGGCTAATCTTGTAATCCTCAGAGGCATCTCTATGGTTTTGTTGCTGGAGTAATCCTGTGTTTCAGTTTCTCGTATTTACTACTACATGACATGCACGAATTGGTGGGCGGGGCTAAAGAGGCAATGATGTAAAAGTAGGCATTGATCTTCTTCTGCAGAGGTGGTCTTTCGTCGCACTATGATGTGATAATGTGACAAAATATGAAACAAGTCATTTTCTGAGCTCGGTTTCAATAAAAGCTGATGTTTTTGGACTAATGAGTTCTGAAACTTACAGGATATTTTATAGTACAATGTCCAATGTCAAAAGATCAAGGAAAATGTGATTGCTCAATTCATGGCCCCTTTAATTTTGTGCTCAGTGACCCATTTTTGTTGATTGTGATGTTTGTTTTGGACCATTGTCCTGATGGAAGATCCAACCACCATGGCCCGTTACACGATTTCTAGCAGAGGTCATCAGGTTTTGATTTTTCATCTGTTGGTATTTGATAGATAAATCCAGGACCTCCAGCAGAAAAATAGACCCCCAAAATTAAAGTTCCAGCAGTATAATTAAGCGTACACATGAGGGTACTTTTTAGACCAAACCTATCTTGTGGGTTTGCTGCCAAAAAGCTCTTTTTTTTAGTTTCATCTGACCATAGAACCCAGTCTAGTTCCAGTATTGTCTGACAACATTATGTTGGAGTTTGATTTTGGATGGTTTTTTGGAGTTTTCTTGAAACCCTCCCAAACAACTTGTGGTGATGTAGGTGCTGTTTGATATTTTTGAGGCTTTCTGACCTCAAGACTCAACTATTTTCGGCAATTCTCTAGATGAAAGTCTTTGGTCACTCAAATATCTTCCTCACCGTGCAAGACAATCTAGACCTGTTCCTGCTCTTCCATGCAGATTCGTAACATTTCCTGTTGATTGGAACTTCTTAGTTATTGCCCTGATGGTGGAAATGGGAATTTTCAATGCTTTGGCTATTTTCTTACAGATACTTTCTATTTTATGAAGCTCAACAATCTTTTGCTGCACATCAGAACTATATTCTTTGGTTTTACAGATTGTGACAGATGATTAAGGCAATTTGGTGTTTCTGTTACCTCATATTTATAATCTTGAGAAACAGGAAGTCATGGCTGGATAATTTCATGTTCCTAGTCACCCTAGTGTGCTAAAAATTGTAAATATGAACAGCAATCATTAGGATTTCTAGGGGTACCAATAATGTGGCCAGCGTGTATTCCCCTCCCCATCCATAAGTTTTACTTCAATGAAAGGTTTGATTTTTTTGTGATTTTTTTTTTTTACTCCCGCCCCCAAACTCACGATTCCAATACATTGAGGCATAAATAATACAGGAGAAGCTCACACTGCAAATATAACTCTCAAAATGCATCATTACAAACTGTTCGTGATGAAGCATATCAGTTCACGTAGGTATAGCGTGTATTTTGTGGATGTTTGCTAACATTCGATTCTGAATGATTTTGATAGCGTGCTGCACGGCTAACATGGCTAAAGTGACACACTGTTGGAGAGACTCAATACAGACTGCAAGCGTTTTCGGGTTAAAAATAAAAATAATGACATGGCTCTGGTCTCCGTGAATACAGTAAGAAACAATGGTAACTTTAGCCACATTTAACAGTACATTAGCAACGTGCTAACGAAACACATTCAGAAAGACAATTTACAAACATCACAAAATATATATGAAATTGGATCATAAACAGTTGGTATCGATCTATCTTTGAGAATCAACTTTTGTGCAAATCCTGTGTTTTACTGACTCTCGTGTGCAAAGCAGTCAGGTGTATAATGACTTGCACATACTGGTATATGAATTTATCTGGACACATTCCCTTTATAAATAAAATCACACCACTGCATCCTTAGTTGCTCAGATGCCAGGGGTTTATGGAGACTGATGTTTACTGTTATAGCTGTTAACAGATCAGTGATAATGTTTACAGCTGAGACATATCACAAGCTCAGGGACAGTTGAGTGCTGCTGTCCTGCAGAGTTTTGCTCCAACAAAAATTCACCTTCCTTCACGTAGCTTTAGTAATCCTGAAAACATTCAAGTGTGTTTGATCAGGGTTGTTGCTAAACTGTGCAGGACAGCTGCACTCCAGGACCAGTGTTACTGGTACATTGTTGTTGCTTGCGAAAACAAAATGGCGGCGCCATGGGTGGAAACATACAGATTAAGGGGCGGTAATATTATAATAAGATCTCCTTCCTACATCACAAGGGGAGCAAAATCAGAATGCCTTGTTTTTGCTTGCAGAGAAAGGCTTACCAAAACAAAGTTTTGCCCATTTTCTGGGTTGGTAGATGCACAGGGGACCCGATTGTAGCACTTAGCTCACCCAAATATGAAAATTATTCCATGACATATGTCATTGTGTAGAACATCCTGGCATTGTGTGCTACATCGCGGAAGTTAGCGCTTTTTGGATGTACGTTGAATGCGTATGGCCGTCGCGCCGGAAGCTTATTTTACTTCATAAAGTTTTAAATAAGGATACTTGTCTTACACAAACGCATCGATTAGCTTCAGAAGGCCTTTATTAACCCCATGTAGTCGTATGGATTCATTTTTTTTATGGATGGATGTTTTTTTTTTTTGTCTTCAGAATTTGGGTTATCATTTATAAATCACAACCATTATAAACCTTGGAGGACTAAGGATATTTTTAAATATATCTCCGATTGTGTTCGTTTGAAACAAGATAGACATATACACCTATGGGATGACTTGAGGGCAAGTAAATCATAATTTAAATTTTTGGGTAAACTATCCCTTTAAACACGGAAAAAGTCAGATTTTCATGATAGGTCCCCTTTAAGGTTTTAAAGAATCCCCTTGTAGTTTTGTAAGATCTCCCGTATAGAGAAATCAAAATGGAATCAAATATAACATATTTATCTTACACTGAAATGTTATTTAAAGGATGATCTTGTGATAAACTAAAAGTTCTCTAGCAATGGCCAAAATCTGTTTGTAATGAATGGGACAAGTGTGTAATATTTATTTACATTTAGGCTACTAGTACTGATATTGCGAGATCAACAAAAACATGAAAGTGGGTCAAAGATTTCCATCTAGAGTGTTTTTAAATGTTACCATTAGACCGGACTGCATAAGCACTAGTGGTCAGCCCTTCCGGCCAGTCATTACACCGCTTCTCATTGCTGTAGCTGTATTTCCCTCTCTTCCTCACTCTCCCTAGGTCACAGTGATTTTGCCAAGTAAGACATGTTCCTGCATCAACATATTTTGTTGATCCTGGAACAACATTCCTATCCGAAAATTTAGTCCTAACCTTTTCTCAACCCCTAAACCTAACCCTACCCTTAACTTATCCCTAAAATCAGAGGGAAATGATAGTTGAATAACACTGTTGTGGAAGCATCTAACCCAGGTTGTAAGCCTAAACTTGACATAAATGGTAAACTTGTCCCTCAAATCTGATTGGTTTATTGGAAGGTTGTTCCAGGATCAACAAAGATGTTGATCCAGGAACATGTTGTACTTGGTGAAATCACGTTCACTCTCTCCTCTTTAGTCACTTACATTGCATGAAGTAGCACATAAAGCAGCACATGAAGCAGTTTTGGGAATCTTTTGGGTAGTTGCCCACCACAGGTGTAACTGGGTGTAAATGAGTAAAGTTGTGACCAAGGAAGCAATGTCGAAGTGCAGTTTGCNAAAAAAAAAAAAAAAAAAAAAAAAAAGGTTTTAAAACTGTTGTCTCCCCCTGCTGGACAAAGACAGGTTCAGCATCCTAACCAGCTTTCTGCTTTGTCATGTCTTGTCCATTGCACATCATACATATGTAATATGTATGTGAACAAAAAAAGTTTTTGAGTTTCTTCTCTAAAAAAAACGAAAGCACCTGGGGCACAAATACTAAAGCAGATCACAGGAAGCCTAGTAGAAACACAACTAACTGTGTTTTCTTGACTTGGCTAGAGTGTATTCCAATTGGTGTCTCTCTCAACATAACAACAAAAACCCTGTTGGTTAAATTATGTAACAATACCATCCCCTGCAGCCTTGTACTTGCCTCAGCGTTCGATCACAGCATCCAGAACCTGTTAATACACAATCTGACATCTGGCATGTCTGGACTTTGTCTGCTCAATGTTTACACAGAACGGTCACAGATTCGATCCTTTGTGAGCTGAACCATCTCTGCTCTGTTCTCTTAAGAAAATATATCTGTTCTAGTTGCAATATTGAGCAGAGCTCCAGGCAACAAATGCAAATGCAAAGTTATAGGCTCGTGTGGGAGGGAAAATTGATTCATGTGAGAGGAAAAAAAAAAAAGCTGAATGCATTGCTCAGACCCAGATGCAATCATTTCAACATCTCAGATAAATTTCAATCTATGATTCCCCCTTACTCTTGTAAATCAATTAAACTGGAATCCGCTGAGGCCTATCTTGAAAATATAATAATTATAATCAAAGTGAAGGATCATTATGACTGAAAACTGTACAGACATTTTTGACATTTTGCCAACTGTGAAATGAAAGAGGAAGAAAACTTTAAGCATTGGTGCAGGTGTGTTACTAGTCAGGAAGCTGGCTGTGAATTTGACTCAAAGCATTATTCTCTGAATTCCTGGTCCTGCTTTGCAAAATGCAAAAATCACACCAGAGGATTTCCAGGTCATCCCAGAAACAGGAAAAGGGGCTATTGTTTGATCTTAAATGTAACGAATACTCTTGTGCCAGAAAGGTAAAAACATCAAGCAGTTTTTAAACATTCTCAGCAGGTGACAGAAAGGCAAAAGTATCAGGATAAAATGATAACCTAATATTTTAACAACTCATTTTGGTAAGCAAAGACAAACATGTATGGGTCTTATTGAGCCCCAAAATCAAAATCAAATTACATATAAAATTATATTTTGCATTATGGGATTGTTAGTGTCTTTTTTGCATTATGACATTTTCGTGGCACCTCAATGGATGTCAAAAACTACTGTGAAAGTGACACACACACAGTCACATGTCTTTTATATATTTTTATATTTGTTTACATTTGCTTATTTATATTAGGAATATTTCCTGAAGGTTTTCCATTTTGAATTACAGCTGCATTAAACTGCCATCTCACACTACTTGACATACGCGCCCCCTCGTGGACCACTACGATCGCGTCGGAATAAACCAATCAAGATGCATGAAAACTTAGAGCTGCTACAGACTTCCATGGTGGGAGTAGCGCGCGGTGTGCTCTATTTTTGCAGACACATTAAGTGATTTGCGTTTGTGCAAACCTACTAGAATTATCGACGGACACGACGCACAATAACATTACGCTTCATGTAACCAAACATCTACATTACACTGTACAAAAACCAACGCGTCGGAGTGCGTGGAGCGACACCGCGAACAAGCGTGGATCTGTTGCCATGCTGACGAAAAACGAGATTGTACCGTTGTATCGTGAAGGATTCAAGGGCTTCGGATTTCTGCTGTCCAAGTGTGTTGTGCTGAGCGTCAGGTGGGCTTCAGAATGATGAAGATGCTGCACCTGTAACCTGCCGAGTCTCCAGTTCCAGTCAATTAAACGGTAGGCGATTCAGAACGCTGGAAGCCGAGTGTAGAGGCAAGGGTTCTGAATCTTTTTTTCGATCTACTGTGCTTCATGTTGGCTTACTGGATCATTTATTTTACAGAACTTAGTTGGACATGTTGTGGCTTTGTGGTAACTGAAAGGTGATAGTTTCAACTGTAGAGAGCAATCAACTAGGTGTGATCAAGATGCATATCTTCTGGTTACTCCAGCAGGGCTCAACCTGACGCTTTGATAAAAGCTAATAGTAGCATATAATTATTAAATATAATTATTGTATATAATGTGATGTAAGTCTAAATGTTATTCCCAGTTCTCGGTAGATTACTTACTAATTGTAGTCGGTTACTGATTCCAAATGACAAAAACATTGTTGTTACACAATCCATTACATTACACATTTAAGGTAATGTAATGAGAACTACAAGCCTTATTCATCCAAACACCAAACTGTAGTATAGTAGGCCTACTGTATAGAACTATAAAGTAAATACACTTTATATAATCTGACTACTTTTTGATTACTTTTAGATTACTTTTGACCTAACTCGTTTATTACATTGATTTAAATAGGATAATCTTGTATCATATTGATATAAAAATACAAACAGAAAGAAAATATATTCCATTCTTTGTTATCAACAATGTGAAGTGCATAACAGATGGGTTTGTGATGGAACTGCAGGGGGTTTAATGAAAAGCACTTACTACAAAAGATGATTTTTTTTTTTATTTGTTTACCTGCATGTCATTTGACTATTAACCAACATCAGAAAACTTAAATAATTTTTTTTTTTCTTTATTTATTATTGGCTATTTATAATTTTGTATTAACCTAACTTATTAACTTAAAATCCCAGGGGGTATTTTAAGTAAATATGTTGGGCCAAAGAGGTTTCGCTGACAAAAAAAAAGTTGGGGAATCCCTACAGTGCATGTAAATATGAAATTACGTGAATTTGTACATTTTAATGTGTTTGAAAGACAAAAGTCTTCCAAAGACAGTAATACATGGTTAAATGACTCTCAGAGTGATATAAAAATAATTAATGTGTTTGTCATGAGCTGATTAGATATGCAATGTTGAGAAAACAATTACTTAATTTTTGGAACCTGATTAAGTTGTCCAGATTACATGTAATCAGTTACTACCCAGCACTGGTTATTCCATATTAGATGTGGAAAGTTCGATTATTCTTATCTTTAAATGCACCCTCTAACTTTTTATTAGAATAGATGCAAAATGTAACTTTTTGGGTGGTTGACATAAAATAACATGGATATGAACGTTTTTTAACAAAACGTTATTATGGAACTGGTCTTGACCTGAAAATAGCCTTATCCTTGAACACAGTTCAACCATTCAGTTTTCAAATTAATATTAACCCTTTTAAATATTGCATGTTGTCTTATAATTTATTTATAGAAAACAGCATTATAGTATTTAATAAGATTTATTAAATGCTGTTTATACTGTTTTACATGTGCTATGTCACTAGAGGACTGTGTAGTCGCTCCTAGGTTTTTCATGTCAACTACCCATTTATTCTAACTCACAGACCGGAAACTATATGAAGAAGCAAAGGGTCATTTGTCACAACTGTAATTATAGACAGGTGAGGGATATGTAATAGCTATCATGAGTCTTATGAGTAGTGTCCAGTTTGGTTTTCTTGGCAGTGCACCTTTAAAGTCACCATGAAATAAAAATAAACAAGTATGTTTTTTTTGTTTAATGAAATATTGAAGTATCTATTATATATGATTTACCCATGCACATCATTTTTTTAATAATTCATATGCCCCTGTAAACTCAAAATAACTTCCCCTCCATCTAGCAACGACATCTCTTCTCTGATGACATGTTTACTGGTGTTAGGGCGCCCTACATTTTTCTTGTACGAGAAGCCGTTTCACTCGCATACACGTCACAATAGGGAAGAAAAGACTATCGTAACTTCGGTTTCATACCTACTTTAAATACTTTGTATAAGGTCGTAAATGTGTGATATATTTTATGTGAAAATGACCCTAGTTAATCAGTCATCAGCAGTAAAATCACAGTCATATTTGGAAATGATGGAAGTAAACATTACTATATATAGTATATTTAGTCAGCAGATAAGTTCAGGGCAAGTAACATTTTTGTCATTTTTAATATTTTGACACCTGCGTCACATGCACATGCTGACATTGTAAAAAAAAAAAAAAAAAAACCTTTATCCAAAGTAACCCAAAGTACAGTAATTACAGGGAGAGCCCCCTGGAGCAGTCTTGGGTTGGGCGCTTCCCTCGAGGGCGCAGTGGTTAGAGGATTCATGGATCATCTGTAACAATTTGATCCTGTGACCTCTGGGCAGACAGCCTGTATCTATAACCACTCCACTTCCCCACCCCCACCACATGTTGTTATTCAGTTACTTGTTGATTTAGACATTGTGTAAAAAATACACTGTCAGCACTGTATTTGTTGTAATGAGGTTGTTGGCTGTTCAGTGAATGCACTTCTATTTTGTTTTATGGTTTCTAATAAATTGCAGACATGTGAGGTGTATTTAGGGCAACAATCTGGATCCTGTCCATGAGTTCTCACTCTCTTAAGAGAATGTGTATGGACAAAGGAAGAGAAACACTATATGACATCATGCATCTGTGTTTAAACTTTGACCCCAAACCCTAACTCCTCCCTTACTCATGCGCTCTCTCTCTCTCTCTCTCTCTCTCTCTCTTTCTCTTTCTTGCAGTCAGCTATTTCACTTCATGCCCTGACATGTTGAGGAGCAAGAGGGGAGGAGATAAAGGACCAGAAAAACCGGTAAGCAGCTGGGAACCGGGGAGAATATGCGAAAGGAGGAGCAGATTTCAGTCTGGCCAGCAAAACCATAAGACCTGCGAGGAGGAAGAGAGAAGCAACAGAAAGACGTGAAGAAAGAGAATACACTTGAGACAAGACTGAAGACTGCCTGCCTTTGAGAAAACATAAGGAAAAAACATGAATGCTGTTTATCAAAGGTGAGATTTTGTCTTGTGTTTCTCTTTCACTCACTGTCTGTCTTTCTTTCTATTTATCTTTAATTTTATTTCTTTATTGCTTAGGACAATTTAACTTGAGGGTTGGGTCAGCACCTTACCTCGCTTGCATGTCCAAGCTATCACTTTCATCGGAGTTTGACAGCTATGTTCTACCACTCTTTCTATTTCTGTTTCTCTCTCAACCTTTCCTTCTCACATGTCATGGACGAGTTAAATGCCAAGCTTTCATTTAAAGGTGAAGTGTGTAATTTCTGTGCCGCTGGCATCACCAAACGGAATTGCAGAAATAATGACTGTTTTCAATCAGTAAAAGGTTCCACATATTTGAAGCATAATGACTAAAAATAGCACCACCAGGATTGCATATGATTTACATTACAGTATTCCAGAAGTCAATAAAGTATAACCCATTTAAAAAATAATTTTAAACACTGTGGTATTATCAAAACATTCACAGCAACATTGGCTCAAATGTTTGACCTTTATTCAATTTTTTTCTATATTTTTTTATATGTTGACCTGTGAAGCACTTTGATGATTTTATATGTAAAAGGTGCTATACAAATAAAACATATATTATTATTATTATTATTATTATTGTGACTTGTTTCTGCATATTAAACTGGGTTAGGAGAAAGTATTTAAACATCGACAGAATTACACCCTTCTCCTCCAGCTTTATGTTTGTTTTGCATTACAGGGTTTCTGACTAGCAGCATGACTCGGACCTACAGGATTGCAAAATACAAACACACCTGCTGCCAACAGTTATCTGAGGACACTCTCTCTGACTCGCCAATCCGGAAACCTTTCAATTTGCATATAGCCCAACGCAGCCCTCTGCTCTTTCTGTGTTAACTGCAAGCATTAAAGAGATTCTAAGAGCACCTGCTTCGCTTGTTCTGTAAGGGACTATGGAAGAAGGAACATCCTCATGGTCCATCCCTGTTCATCTCCAGAGGGCCAGATGAGGAGCATGTTACCCAGCTTGTTACGGGGCCGGCGATTCTACTGCCGTGAATGGGCCCTCGAGAAGCTACAAAGATGCCTGGAGGCGAGAGATGCCGCCAAGGCCGTGGAGGGAGCGATCCGTGTCTCTCCAGGGATCCTAGTGACTGGGGGCCCAGGCACGGGTAAGACGGCCCTCTGCACAGAACTGGTTTGGCCCCAGTCGGAAGCATGCAGGGCGGCAGGGTTGGCATCACGGTGTTTGGCCTGGCACTATTGCCAGCGAGAGGATGCGGGCAGTATTGAAGTGTGGAGATTTGTACTAAGACTGGTTGAACAGCTGAAGGAAAGTCCCCTTCTGGGACCAAACTATATGAAAGTCATTAGCAGTGCTGCTATTGCCGCTGTCCTGGAGCCCCTCCACTGCCAAAGAGCACCTGATGACACTTTTAAAAGGTTGGTGTATATATATATATATATCACAATTTTATACATTGCAATGTCACACTATTATAAGTGGGTTTCATGTTTTTTGTTTTTTTTAGCATGTTTCTTCTGAACTGTATTGCGTAATAATTTGTATGAATGAACACAAATAAATTATTTAAATAATGGAAACACTTTACAATAAGGTTTATTTGTTAACATTACTTAACTACTTTAGTTAACATGAATTAAGAATGAACAATACTTCTACAGCATTTATTAATCTAAATGAATGTTAATTTCAGCATTTACTAATACATAATTAAAATAAAAAGTTGTTTGTTAACATTAGTTAATGCACTGAACTAACATGAACACCTGAATTTTTATTAACTAATATTAACAAAGATTAATAAATACTGTAACAAATGTATTGCTCATTGTTAGTTCGTTAGTTAATACGTTAACTAATGTTAACTAATGAAAATTGTAAAGTCTTACCTAAATAATTAATAATTAGAGAAATATTGTTACAAGAACCTGCAATATCATGAGAAAAATAATCATAATTTATATCAGAATGAGATATCATGAGATAAAACTGTGAGAATATTACTTCTTGATTCTCAGTAACTACTACATTTCTTCATGAATGTTGAATCATGTTTTATATAATGTACCAAAATATTTAATAGAGATTTTTAACTTAAACGTTCACTATTTCAGCAGTTCTAATAACCACTTTTTCTTTACTCAGAATTTCGCACATTTTTCTGTTGCTTTTGCTCCCCAACAAATCACTCACTGTTCAAGATCTCTTTGAAGTCATTTCTGTCTGCCTTTAGTTCTCCAAGTATTTCATGTTTGCTCTCCAAGCATTACTCCTGTGAGAAATCCCAGATGTTTCACAGCTAAGCCTTTGGTGTACCTTACACACTCCCTCTGTATTTCACATTGTTTGTGCAAGGAAAATGACACTTCAGTGGGGCCTTTAAATGACTTAGACATTTTGTTTTGTTTCTAGTCTAGTCTAGTGTCAGGCTTCCGAACATTTTGTATTTCAACAAGGAGTTATAAGGTAAAAAAATAATCAATTAAACCTTAAATTAAAGATTTTTTGTGTAACAAGTAAATCGTCATTGCAGAAGACCCTTTGAATGTAATCTGCGCCATTTTATCTTGGTCTTTTTTTAAAAATTAGTGTGTTTTTTAGTGTACGAACCTAGCCAGTTATGCTTAGATAATGTAAATGCCTCAAACTTTGTTCTGTTATTGAGTAAAGGTCATAAACTGTTTTTAGCATAGCCCAACTGACATGTAGATTTTTATCTATTACCCCTATTGTGCTTTGCATGTAAACCATAAATTGGAGCCATGCTGAGGGCTTATTCAGTGCGTATATGTCTTGTGTATGTGATATTTTGAAAACCCCCCTGACAATTTCAAAATCACGTGTTTTTCTTACATTTTCTGGTTATTTTAATAAGCTGATTGTTTTTTTAGTGTTTGTTGTGAATTTAAATGCACTCAGTGGCATCTTGCTTGAACAAGGTTTCTTTTATTGTTTCCTACTATACCCTCCCACCCCCTGTATTCTCCTCCTCCCTCGTATTTTTCGTCTGGTACCCCTCAGAAAGACTCTGTCAAAGGCAGGAAAGGGGGCTATTGTTCTGCTTTTCTGCCACATATATTTATTTATTTATTCCTCTCATCGCAATAATGATGCCTATTCACAGTTATCACAATAGCCCAGCATTCAGTGCAGATGGATGACGCTATTTACAACCATCAAGGGAAAAAAAGGGGTAAAGACTGAGAATTGTGCCACTAGTTTGTGGAGTTAGTGAGGTCGCCATGCTGACAACTTTCTCTCTTCTCTCTATTTTTAATTTTTTCTTTCAGTGTTTGCTCTTACACTAGTTCTTTCAGCTTTCCCTCACAGATCTGACATACAGGCCCACATTCCACATTTGCCTTACACATGCTGACAAACTGCTGTGATGTTTTTCTCTGGTCCTGGCGAGAGATTGTAAGAAGGGTTAATTTAGAGGTGAAATGCGAGCATCGGTCCCTGCTGTATTCAGCATGCTCTCTGATGTACACAAGCTATCAACACTGTCCTCAAAGTGGAGATCACATTTTTTTGTATCTGGACATGAACTTTTGTCATATGGAAATAATTTTGTCTTTTGTCCGTTTGAAGCTCTGTAGATATAGTTGTAATTAAACAGAGAAAATGTATTTAAGAGTATTGTATTGAAAAGTAGATCGCTAAATGTTTTGGCTAACAAAATGGAATTGTACTTGTAACAGTTGTAACCTGTTTTAGATTAAGTTTGAGTTCTTGTGAAGATTTAGACTTGTGAAATTATTCCATCTGAATCAATGGTAGGTTCACTGTAAATCCTATAATCTTCTTGCTTGACCATGACCACAACCCTTCCATTTTGTCCTCTACTGAAGTAAAAAAAAAAAGTGTCACGTAACTGTTCTTTTAGGCTTGATCTCTTAACCCTTCTCTGTTTGGCAACTTTAACTAGCATGACCATTCCTGGGGTCAAGACCAGCCCATAGCCTGTCTTTGTGGACAGAATGAGTCAGGAAGTACATTTATTAGGTTGTTCAGCTCAAGCTGTGATCTGTGAGCATGTTAAAAGGGCATTAGCTCAACAAATTATGTGAGCCCACGTGTTGGAGATAAGGAACCGATAAACAGCATGCTTGAATGTGATTATATATTTTATGGCGGGAGTATGAGAGCGGAACTTCAATACTGATCCGTTTAACCATAATAGACAGAATAAGGTGTATTGTTTAAAACACGTTGCTATTAAAGAAAGCAAGTGTGGATATTTATTATTATCAGAACATGTGCTATGATTATTCTAAATATAGCACAATGTTTCAGGTTTGGGAAGTTTTATTTCCCAATTCATTTGCTCCATAGCGATTAAAAAAACAAAAACAAAGAAAGACTTAAAAAAAAGAGTCCATGTGCCAAACTAAGGAGCTAAGGAATAAATATATATAGGTTAGGGTTTATTGGAAAATGTTGAGATTTATACACACATAGTCTAAAAGTGTAGGGAGTTCAAATCAAATGAAGTCATTTGCAGTGCTTCAGTAGTGGACAGTTGCTCCTGAGCTCTTTTGCCACAATTTACTAAATTTACACACAAACATAATCCTGTTCCAAACTCGTGCCATTGATTTAGGTGTCAGGATGCTTTAGGCTGTATGAGGATGCTCAAACTAACTGAGCACCTCAGTGTTTTGGGAAATCAACATACGGGTGGTTTGTAGTTGTCTCTGCATATTAGGCTGGGATAGATGAAAGTATTTGATCATATACCACATCACATTTAAGTGTTTGATTAAAAGGGCAATCACACAATGAGTGAAGTGGGTCAGTGATAAGAGTAACACAGATGGGTAATTATGAGTCTGATAAGGAAGCACCTTCTCACTGTCTACTGGTATGCCCTGGAAGAAACAGGAAATCACTGAGCTTCCATAACACTGAGTCACGGTGCCTCTGCAACCACACCTTAAGTCAGAAGAAGTGGCCAAAAAGAAAGAAAAGGAATAAGAAAGCTTTAAAACATCCAAAGAACTCTCAACATTATAAAGAATGCTGCATTTTATTCCAAATTTGTCACATAAGTACATTCTATACAAAACAATGCCACATTTCAGCACACTTGTTTCCTTCTCAGATAAGCTCTGTTTTAGTTCTGAATTGACTTTCATTCATATGTGATGACATCTCTTTCCTATTTCCAGTTCTTAAAATGATTGAAGTCCTCATTTGCTCACTGTTGTTTAGAGAGAAATATGTCCGTCCTTGCTTCTCCTTTCTCCATTCTTCTGTTTCTTCTATCAAACTATTTCCTCCCTGCCCTATTCCTGGTCACATTTCTGTTTAAATTAAGACTTTATATCGGTGTCTTGATTCAGTTTAAAAGTCATATGTCTGTGTGGTTAAAGACGATATGATACTAGCAGTGGTCACTTGCTGTCAGTGTTCTGGCTGCGTACTATCAATTGTTTGTGCTGCTGGGTTATGCCTTTACTTGTGTATAATATATTTTAAACTCCTTTTCATTTTTCTTTAGGGCAGTGTTAGAACCCCTCATGTCCTTGACACCACCAGCTCAAAGTGTGTTTATTGTGGTGGATTCAGTGGACTCAGGGTGTTGTGGAGGTAATGGAGTCGGAGAACAGTCAATGTCAGGATCTGCGGACACTCAGAGTTCCTCTATTGCAGAGCTCCTGCTCAGATACATTCAGCTCCTGCCCCCCTGGATCTTGCTGGTCTGCTCTGCTCGCCGACAGAACAAAGCCATTTGCAAGATGTTCTCAGGTACACACTTGGATGAGTCATAAACCACTTCATGAGCACTGAAATGTGAGAGAATTAGCTTTACTGCTTTCTGTTGTGAATTGTTCATCTTAGTTAAAATTGTGCACAGGGACTTGTTCTGTCTTTAGAAATTGTGCAAGGATTATGTTCTGTCTTTAGAAACATATTTAGTGACAAATGAGTAATGTTCTCCACACTTGTATGACCACCCAAAAATTCAGAATTCCCAAACATACACCTTATGACTCTTTGCTTTTTGTTCTGTATTATGGTTTTGTAGTGCTTTGTTTTACTAGATGAAATGACCGGGTCTTGTGAGATGAGGGTCCCACGCACTCATTAGCTCTTAGTGGATGATATTTGAAGTATAGCGTTAAGAGACTACAATCTATTGTACAGTAGTTGTGTGCATATTTCAGCCTTTATAAACAAATTGGAATGCAAGGTACTTAACCTTGGCTTGAAAAGCCTCGTGGACCATCATGTTTTAGCTCTGTCTACGAGATGAAAAGACTGGAAAGAAACCACTGTTTCTGGTCTATACAAATTACTAAAAACATATTGCAATTATTCTGACAAATTTTGCAGTTGTTGTTAGAACTGCAATATGATAAACATTTCATACTGCTGCTTAGATACAAAAAAAAAAGACTTTGGCTCTGCTGCCAATAGTAAGAAGTGCTCTTTAAGGCTGTTCACACCTGAGTTCTCTTTAAAAGAACTTTTATGTGCCCCAGTGTTGTTGTTCATTTGTATAGTAATTTACAGCAGCAAAAAAAAAATTGGAATTACACAAATACAGTAAAACTACTGAAACTACACTATTCATAGTTTTCACATTACATCACACTCTTATAGGATTGCCCATCTGGAGGGCAAAACAAGGCTTTCCTCCTTTGCCCGCTAGTTATTTTTACCAGGATTGTACTAGGTACTAATGTATTAAGACAGTGATATAATAAAGACCAAATTAAGTATATACCTTATGATGATCCATACTATGTACAGGCAAGCAGATGAATCCAGAATATAAATGCAATTTGCGGTTTCTCATTAAGCAGTTTTCCATAAAAAAAATTTTTTATAAAGAAAACGCTTAGTATGTTGCATTAATATTGTGAGTTCATCTGCTTGCCTGTAAATAGTATGCATCATCAATAAGTTGTATACTTAATTTGATCTTTTAATATCACTGTTTTAGTACATTACAGCACTTTTTTTTTTCTTTCTTCATGTTAAGCATTTTGGAATGACCTGCTGTTTTTGGTGATATAAATACTACAGCAGCAGCTGTATTTGGATCTGAAGTGTCCAAAACTTGCATTTTATTCACATATTTTTGTTTTTCTTCTTTTGAGATGGAAAATGGACAGGCCTATAATGCAGTTCTGTGGATGTTTTGCCCTCCAGGTCTCCACACCAGTTATGTGACTGAAAACTATGAATAATGAGACTCACATGTAGTTGTGGTTGTGTAGAATACAAACAGAACATGCTTCTGACTCTATATTTAATTGAAGCACAACTTTTTGTTGCACAAGACAATTTAAATTTTAATTGTGCAGCCCTATAAACTCATCATGATTCTTTAATCATTGTTGTATCTTATTTTGTCTCTGATTTTGTTGTGTACACTGCTCTGATTTTTATTTATTTTTTTATCTCTTGCCTCTCTACCCTGCAGGTTTTAGGAGGTTGTGTCTGGATGATTTAAGAAAGCCTGCAACTGTACGAGATGTACAGCAATATATCCTGCGGAGGCTTGACCAGGATGGGGCTTTGAGAAGACAACTTACACCAGAGACGGCTGAAATGCTTAATCTTTTGCACATCAAAAGTGGTGGCTGTTTCTTGTTTCTTGAACGAGTACTAGATGGTGTTGCACATGGTCTTGTAGGACTTAGAGAAATTAGGGACATTCCTGGCACATTGAATGGCCTTTACCTATGGCTCTGTCAGCGACTCTTTCCTCGAAGGCTGTTTGTCCATATTAGGCCTTTGCTGAATATCCTTTTGGCATCCCCACATCCACTAACAGCTGAGCAACTCTACATTATTGCTAGAAGCCGTGACTCCTACCTTGGGATTGGAGACTTCCAAGCACAGATGGGTCCTCTGGCATCTCTGCTTGTAGATGGCCCTGAGGGCAGTAAACTCCTCTTTCACAGCAGCTTTGCAGAATGGTTAACTGATGTCAAATACTGCACACAGAAGTTTTTGTGTTGTGTGAAGGATGGTCACCTTTCTCTGGCCATGTCCCTCTCTTTTCGAGCCAGTAGTTTGGGTACAGAGGAGACTTGCCAGCTGGCCCACCACCTCCTCAACAGTGGAGTCCATCAAGGGGAGCCAGCCCTTTTGGCACTGTGGTTGCTATGGACTGGAGTTCCATCTCTTAATGGTGCCAGAAAAGACTGTTCTTCTAATATGCCATCACCTCCTCATACACCTGTATTAGTTCAGCAAGATGTATTACAGCTCTTAATGAAAAGTGGAATTTACCCTGCAAGCTGTTCCCCCGACAATAGCTCCAGTGTTGGGGTTCACTGTGTTGGGGGAGGAGGCAGAATAGTTCGACGAGCATTACAGAGGGAAGACTCTGTGAGAGCTCTTCTTGACAGTGGCATCAGCGTGAACCGCACAGACCCATCAGATGGACGGACTTTACTAGCAGCTGCAGCCCATGCTGGACTTGAAGATGTAGCTGCATTGCTGTTATGCCGAGGAGCAGACCCTTCACTGAATGACAACCAGGGGCAGACTGCACTGACGCTTGCTGCCAGACAAGGTCATGTTGGTGTACTGAAGTTGTTGCTAGAGTGGGTGCAAAAGCAAGGGAGCAAGAATCCTGCAGCACAGCCCCTCCTTGAACATGTGGACAGTGAGGGATGGACCGCTCTTCGCTCTGCTGCATGGGGTGGCCACAAGGAAGCTGTGCGTCTACTTCTGGAAGCTGGGGCAGAGATTGATGGGTGCGATTCAGATGGCCGGACAGCCTTGCGAGCAGCAGCATGGGGTGGACATGAGGAAATTCTGTTGACCCTCCTTAAACATGGTGCTGAAGTAGACCGTTCTGATGGTGAGGGACGTACTCCACTAATAGCTGCAGCCTACATGGGTCACAAAGAGGCAGTGAAGATCCTTTTGGATGCTGGGGCTGATATGAATCTTGAAGATGGGGATGGACGTACTGCTCTCTCTGTTGCTGCATTGTGTGTGCCGTCAGCAGCTGGAGGACGAGGGCATGGAGAGGTTGTAAATCTTCTATTGGAGCGAGGTGCTGATCCAGAACATAAGGACAGAGATGGAATGACCCCTTTACTACTAGCCTCTTACGAAGGCCACGAGGAAGTGGTTGAACTCCTCCTGGAAGCTGGAGCTGATGTAGATGAAAGTTCTGGAGCACATCCCTCTGCTGTCACTCCTCTTCTTGCAGCTGCAGCTATGGGACATGCTGGCACAGTTAATCGTATGCTGTTTTGGGGGGCAGCAGTGGATGGCATTGATGGAGAAGGCCGCACCGCTCTCTGCTTGGCTGCAGCAAAGGGTAGCATCGAAGTTGTAAGAGCACTGCTGGACAGGGGTTTGGATGAGAATCATAAAGATGACCTGGGCTGGACTCCACTGCATGCTGCAGCTTGTGAAGGTCACAAAAGTGTGTGTGCAATATTGACAGAACGAGGTAGCATGGCACGTGTGGGTGAGCTTGATGTAGAGGGTCGGAGCCCTCTAATTCTGGCAGCACAAGAAGGGCACTGCAGTACAGTCAGGCTGCTTCTAGACCGAAAGTCACCCATTGATCATCGTGCATATGATGGACACTCTGCACTCAGTGCGGCTGCTCTGCAGGGACATCGGGAGATTGTGGAGTTATTGATGCGTAGAGGGGCTGATACTGATGTCCGTGATGCTGAAGGAAGACCTCTTCTTTATTTGCTGGTCCTGGAGGGCCGTTTAGACATGGCCACCCTACTTATAGAAAAAGGTGGTGTCCCTCTGGAGTCAAAAGATGCAGAAGGGCGAACTGCACTCCATGTAGCAGCTTGGCGAGGAGACCTGGAAGGTATTGAACTGTTGCTGAAATATGGAGCTGACCCAAATGCAAGAGATCTTGATGGTCGGCCTCCTTTGCATTCTGTGGCATGGAGAGGTCATGCAGCTTCTGGCAGGCTGTTCCTTAGGGCTAAAGGTATCAATGTAAACCTGGCTTGCAAACAGCAGGGTGCCACAGCGCTTAGCATTGCTGCTCAGGAGGGGCATGCTGAAATTGTGGCCATGCTCTTGGAAAAAGGTGCAGAACCAGACAATGTGGACCGTTATGGTCGCAGCCCAGTAAAGGTAGCAGGAAAACAAGGTCATTTCACAATTGTGCGACTTCTGGAGAGCTATGGTGCAAAGCCTTTTTCAGGTCTCATACCGTTTTCACCCAGTGGTGCTCCCAACACCTCTTACCTTTCAGCCATAGTCAAGACCCGTGTGTCCCTTTGTTCAGGAGAGCTGGGTGTTGATGGAATGCCAGCCACATCTTCTCCATCCTCAACCTCAGTTTCTGCCTCCTGTTCCCCAGCTTCGACTGCAGAGCGTTTCCACTCCATGCCTGCCTCACAGACTTCCTCCTCCACCTGCCACTCTCAGACCACAGTACAGACCGTGCCTGCTGACAGTCTAAATTTCATCCAGCAGATACAACAACATTCACTTCCTCGTTCCCGCAGTCGGCCATCCACCTTGCCTCTTCCTGGCTCCAATCCTACCAGTCTTCAGGGCAGAGCATCTAGGCATAATCAAAAGGCTGTACCTAAGAGCAATCCCACACATGAACAGTGCATCTTCACTGAACTGCCTGACTCAGACAAACCCTTAAAAGGGCTTGGATTATTGGGGGACGGTAACTACCTCTTAAAACCTAAAACTCCTTACATCATAGAGGATGTGATGGAGAAGAGCCACAAACAAGCTGGAGTTGATCTAAAGTGGAACTCAGTTATGGCTTCCTTAGGGGTGATGCCAAACCAAGAAGGCCCAATTAGACAGACAAAAAATAGGGAAAGCCCCCCTTTGGGGTATCCACCTTTTCTCCTCCAATCCCATGCAGAAAGAAATGACTGGGGGGGAATTCAGAAGACATCCATGTCTCCAATCATTGACCTTTCAGCTATTTCCCCACATAGTGCCTTACCTAATGAGTCTGTGTTTAACATGACAACTACTGACCCCCAGCTGAATCTCAAACAGGCAATTAAGCTGCAGTTTGAAGGGCCGACCAGTGCACTTTACAAGCGGGAAACCCCTCTTTGAGGTGAGGCATTAAGTTTCTCACCTGACAAGAACATTACATTTGTCTTGTAATTTGTCAGTTATCTAATAAATGTAGTTTATTAATTGATTTAAGACAGGGTTATATATTTGTATATAATAAGTCCAAACTCTGTTTTATCAGGCAGTTTTCAGATATGCCAGATTGAAGTGAACCACACTGACTTTGAGCTACAGTCTCTATGATTGTGACTTGGAATGTCTGGAATTCTAATGACAACTTTGTCTGTTGTAGGCAAACCTGGACATTTAGGAGTTCAAGGAAGTGAGGGTTGTAATCACTGCACTGTGTGTGGGAGATGTTAAGAGTAGAGGAGGATGGCAGATGAGAGAGTTATAACACAACTGACCTCCACCTCTCTTTAGCCCATTGACCCCAAAGCACAAAAGAAGAGGGAAAGACATACAGTAGGGAGCCTAGAGGAACCTGAGTTCAAAGGCTCAAGCTGCGTACATTCCAGAGATTTTCCTCCTTATGCCGTCACAATAGAGAGCAGCTGGCACTCCCTCATACTCTGTCACACAATTACAGGAAAATATATTTACATTCAGAGGGACACTTATGGACATTTCCTCTGCTGGGGTTGTGCATTTACAAAAGTTGACATATGTGCCCCAGGGATTTTTGTGCACATTATAACTCGGCATGAATGACAACTTTTCATAGACTGAACAGCTATTCATTTTTCATCTTCATACACACTCATTGTGCTCAGAAGTGCCACCTTCATTTTATGTTGGTCAAAAGAATGTGGTCAAAATTTGAAGGCATCTACATTAAAAATATTAATTGTGGGTGATTTTCTGTACATTGATTAGACTCTCTGGTTAACACCCAAGCTTGGACTTGCTGGGACAAAAAGGGCTTTTCTGTCGCTTTGTGGCTTTGTATGCTAGACCAAGTCATTTGCAAAGTTCGTGTCCTTTAAAGATGTTTCAGGACATAGATGTGTTACTACATATTTAACTTGAGTTTTTAATTGACAAGAGCTGTCAGTATTGTCAACAGTAAACCAGTTGACCTATCAGCAAGGCAAATTAATATTTTAAAGCTTCATTCCAATTGAATTGTATAGAGAGATGGGAAAAAGAAAGTGAAGTTATTGTTCTAAAAGCTGACAGAGGTAGTTAGGGAAGAAGATATAAGTGATCTAATATACATGCTCATAAGGGGATGACTAGATTTGAATGGAAGGTCATAAAAACCTTATAGGAGGTGTGACAGGAAGAGAGTGTGATGTGAATTTTACACTTTGCCATAGGTAATTTATAATGTTTATACTGTTTTGTATGTTAAAATTTATTAAGATGCACTAATTAAAACAATGTATATGATTTTGTGTCTGTGTGCAAATTTGTATGGGAAAGAAACAAGCAAACCTGACACCCCTTTGGTTTGCATGCAGCAGATCAATTAGCATTTCTGTCCCTCTCATTTATATAGTACTCATATAGACAGTAAAAAAGGGCTAGTTTGTATAGTTTACTTGACCATATGGAATTACCATTTTTGCATTGTTACGATTTCATTGGTTCTATTGCATTATTACAGAAATCATAAGAGCTTAACAGTATAGTTCACCCCAAAATATTCATTCACCCTCATGTCTTTGGAAAGCGGTATGGTTTTCTTTCTAACATGAAACACGCAAGGAAATATTTAGACAGTTTGTTATTTTGTATTGCTCTAGTGTACAGAAATGAGACTCAATACAAGAAAGAATGAATGAGCTTTGAAAGTTTGTGGAAGGAAATAAGTTTAGTTTATAACTCAACAGGAACATTAATGTGGACATGGACATTCATGTTCAATAGAGAAAAGAAAAAAAAGAATTCAGATGTTTTCTGTCATTTTGAGTTAGTGTGTAACCCATATTTCTCCCATGCTCTAAATGTGAAAAGTCACACATTCTTCAATGAGCTTTTCCTTATTTGTACATCTTCAGTAATGGTTAACACTTGTTTCTTCTCTCTCTTTCTCTCTGACACACACACACATCTCTCCCTGTGAGGGGTATTTTTATTGCCCCTCTAAAGTTTACTTGCTACTTCCATAAATCCCCTCAAAGCAAACAACTGTAGCTTTGTGTGCAACAAGCAAAATGCCGCTCTTCTGGCATTTTGCCTATTACAGCAACAAATACTGCTCATACTGTAATATACTCACAATAGCCATAGGATTCAGCAAAAACAGCCACCCATATTCAAGAAAATGTTACACACAAACACACACTGCAATGAAAAGTTTTTTTTATTCTTACATGGATAGACCAATGGTAAATTTCATTAAGACATGCACAACACAAAAACAGTGACAAACTCTTCCTCTAGTTTGTCTTCTAGAGAAAAGCTCCATATTAATAATTATCCATAAGCACGTTATTATAGGTTGCATGAGGATCTCAAATATGCAGCTGCACACTGAGACTTGAGGCAAAACTGTTACTGTTACAACAAGCTAGACCTCATAAACACAATATCAAAAGGTTCGCTATGTCATTATCATCCATTTAAATTTCTCAGACTACTGAGACATTTTAAAGCATGTCATTTCCATTTTGAAAGTTAGTTATCTGTGTTCTTTCTTTTTTTTATTCCAAGACAACTTTACCCTATGTGGGCTGATGTGGTTTAGGGTTGGTAGACAAAATGCAAACTCAGGCATTCCTCTATAATGAAGGGCAACTTGCACCCAGTTCTTTTATGGGTGGGATTTTTTTTTTTTTCTTTTAGACACCGCAGGATACATTTTTATTTGAGACGTTTTAAGGGCAATCTAAAATTCCTTTCTAAATAACATTCTTAGATGCCTTATTCATTGCAACCCTTATATGGGATCTCTCAGACAAGATGTCGGTGTAAAACTTTTTTTCCCCTATTATTCCTGTTACAGTAAGTCGTAATAAAACACACTAGACTAGAATAGAATAAAATCGATTCTATCTCTAAAAAAAGAAATAAAACAAAAAATCTGAAAACTTACTATTAAAATATTGTTAAAAAATATGTAACTTCCTACAACAATTCTAGAATGGAGCAGGTGGAACAGGTTCCGCTTTCTGGGAAGTTCATCTACCCATGTTTTCTCACAATTTCACATCCCACACATAAAAATAAACAGATTATCTGCTATGAAAGTGTGTCTTAAACCACTGTTGAAGGTCATTCATTGCACATGAAAAGGGATGTGTGGACTTGTGATGAGAACCTTAGTTGAATTAATTCCGGCTTCAGTCACACACAAAGTCAAAGACAAGGCTCTGCTTCCTGACAAGGAGACACCACATCCTCTGAGAGCATAAACAAGGGAGAGGAAAACATTTCTATTGAATAACAAACCATTTTTAGGGCACAGGAAGGATATCATGAAACATATTTCTATTTTTTTCTTTTTCTGCATGAAATGAGGTGACAACTGTCTGCACGCTTATGTAGACCCTCCTAGAAGTAAGCAGTTGTCATTTTGATTAGAGTATAGCCATCCTGCTCTTTGTGAAGAAGGCAAAAGAATGTATCAAGCCTAAATTTAAACTGTAAAGATGTATCAGACTGGGTGTGTTTGTTAGTCAACATGCCCTTCAAAAGGCTCTCATTCATTCAGCAATTCATTATAGAACTCTGAGGATTCTTGAACTAGTAGGAAAGCATTCATAATTATTTAAAACATTCCTGTGGTTCTGGTTCACATTTTAAGATTTCAGAGTCTTACCAAGAATATTTCACATTCAGAAGTTACATTCCTGTTGCTATTCTAAGGGTAAGCAGATTAATAGTGAACAGAAATGCTCAAACAGAAAAGCTTCTTTAATGTTATATTTTAAGAACAGTAAAAGACACTAAACTATATGTAAATTTATATATTTTAGAAAGCATAAAATGTATAAATTTGATCAGGAGCCTTGCCCATGTATTATGAATGGTTTAATTTACTTAAGCAGTTTTATTTTTAATTCCATTCTTCATTCATGAAAGATCCCAAAGCATTAAAAATGCATTAACATGTTCATGTATCTTTACTGCCTCCTGCTGGTAAGGTTACACGGTGTCAATAGCATATACCTGTATAATTATCACAAAGTAATGTACTGTATTGTTAAAGAAATCGCAATAGAAGCAACCAGGGATTCAAAACAAATGTCAATGCACAAACACACAGGAAAATCTACATTTCTACATGCAAAGGTCAGTCAACCTACTGCATTCTATCTGAGTTTTCTATTAAAAAAAGTAAATAAAATGTTTCCATGCCCTTTTGTGACAAAAGTGTTTTGTGAAGCGATTACCCAGGTGTCAGCAACATTTTTTAACATCATGTGAATATAAATAAATACACATCACCTCCACAAAATATCCCACAAAATAATACTCTGGTCAAAAACTGGTCACAAGTTAGTATGCATACTGAACTATCAAATGGGTCATGCAGCACAGTGCACATGTACAGCTTCATTGCAACTAAGGGTGTTAGCTTTCCCATAGAGCTTGCTATAGGACAGGATATATGACTAGGATTGCATTAAGAGGTTAATTGGTATGTATGGGATTTCAAAATTTTTTCAACAATAAACAACTAACTTGTATTCATCTCTACTGTTATTGCTTACTGTAGGTTGTCGACCCCTGCTATATACCATGCAATATGATATTGCACTGGCAGCAAATAATAAATTAAATATATATTGCCAAATACTCGTCACATTCAGTGACATCTTTCTTTTGAATCTTGAGCTTTGTGGTAACGATTCATTTGTACTGATAAATTTTAATGCAGTGGTGCATGCTATCTGACACAACCAGGAGATCATGTGGTAAAAGTGCCAGTCCACGAGGGCTGCTCAGTCCATCAGACACAATCACTCGTCCTGCCCCTTCAGAAGGATAAAGCAGCACTCTATGTTTTTCTCCCCAGTCTGCCACCAACACAGCCCCATCCTTATCGATGCAGAGGCCCCAGGGACAGGAGAGTACAGGACCTAAGCTGGAACACACACCGAGGATTCGTAGGGTGTCCCATGCTGGTCCTAATATCTTCACACAAGGCTCCTGCCCCATTTCACTGCCTCGCTCAGACACTGCAACCAGACCAGAGTGCAGGCATGTTGCAACCAGATAAGGCCTGTGGAAACCAGTCACCACAGTGCGTTCCAATCTGGAACCGGTTTTAGGTTCAAGTTTCAGTGCAGTAAGAGTACCCTTTCGTATATCTGCAACTAGGAATTCATCTCTTTGGGTGACTGTCACTCCCCTCGGTGCTTCCAACTCATCTCGAGGCACTCCTGCAATGTAGGGTCCCCCTCCAAATGTTTGAAGGAGACGCCCATGCCGACTAAGGATCAGGAGAGCCCTCTCAGCTGCACAGCTCAGAGCAATCAGACCCTTGGCATTAACAGCCACATCAAAGTAATTGCGGCAGCGTCGCGAGGAGCCTCCTAAGTCATTACTTGGAGAAGTCACTTGTTGTAGGACATTGCCATGGGCATCAGTTACCTGGACACGAGCATTCCCACAATCCACAAGGAACAGTTGACCTTGCGGTGTTGCGTGGACACCACTGGGCAGCGTGAGATCAGCACGTCCTGAGCCTTGTTTACCAAACTGCCGGACAAGGCGCACCTCCTCTGGTGCCAATGATTCCTCATCCTCCTCTAACACTAGGAGGGCTGGCTCACTCTTCTCTCCCCGCAGTCTGTTCTCATTTAGAGAATTCTGCCGTCCGGTAAGGTGGTTCAGTCTTTTCTGAGATGAGTTATCGATAACAGACATAGAAAGCGAGCGAGACACTCTACTTGACCAAGTAGGATGTTGTTGGGTGTTCTTTTGAGAGAAGTTACCATGACTGGGACAGGATTTAGTCCGTGACGCCTCGCTTCTTTTTTGGAAGGTGGAGCTTGAGGACATATGAGTCTTAGAACCAGTCCATATGCTTGATTGCTGTGTTCTGGTTTCACTGAGGGGTCTGTTACAGTAGGAAAGGTCAGCAGCTGATCTGGAGAGGCGAGCAGTAGGACGCAAGGAGTTGGAGAAATCTCGTGGGGAGCTGACAATGAAAGTGTACCCAGAATCTACACTGTCTGCAGGGGATGGTGCACGGTTTTGTGGGTGGTCATCTGAGGATGCACTTAATTGGGAGCAAGACCTGCCATGATAGAAGTGGTTGTTGCTGCCTTGACTAGAGATGATCTCTCTGGGGCTTTGTGGTGATGAGTGTGTGCCATACCGTGATGTTTCTATTGAAGATCCGGTCCTTCTGGCATGATTTTTATGGTCAAACTGATTCAAGAACCAGCCACCTTGTTCTTGGTGACCTTGCTCTGGAGACGGAGACAGTTCTTTTTGCCTTCTTGCTCTCTGTGAAGCAAACTGTGTGATTGGTTCATTTTGTATACAAGCAAAATCCTCACCCTCTAACTCACCATGACTAAGTGATGGCACAGCTAAAAAGAGCTCATCTCCTTTGCATTCAGATGAAGGTGATTCACACTCATCCTCCTGTGATGAATCACGTTCACATGGGACTTGTTTAGGGGACCTGTGACGCAGTTGTGGGGACTGGCGTTTTACTTCTTCTCCTGATTCATCATCACTTTGGGCTGACAAACGGAGCTTCCGGACAACCCTCAAGTTCCCACTACTAGTTGATGAGTGCCTTGGATTAGGCCCAGGAGATAGGACTTGGTTCTGCCCAGGACTTGTTCCATCAGGTGTGCTCTGGCCTCCTCCACTAACATGAGCCCCACTGCGTGCTTCAGTGGCATGGAGGGAACACATTTGCCCCTGCTGCCCACAGCCTCCAACAGGAAGCTGAACATTGTGATCTTGCACTTTGATCTCACCAAAGGTTACAGCGTTTGGTTGGGCACTTGGTTTAAAAGATACACGTTTGAGTGTAAGCGAGACTTCCCAAGGCTGGACCAGTTCTGTAACACCCCTAAGAAGCTGGTCCCGCTTCAGATCCCCCTCTCGATCTTTACTACCATCACCACCACAACTTTTTCTTATTAACTCTCGAAGTTTAATGACTTTATATAATCGCTGGTCCACTAATCTTTGTCCAACCCTCATGGCTGCTCCATTCTCCCTCTGCACCTGTTCCAGTCTGCGCTGTAGATCCCGGTGATCCTGTTCTACCCTTTCCAGTAGACGGTGCTCTTCCCTTTGTGCTCCAAGTAGTGCACGCTCCACACCTCGACTTACTGTCTGCGCTTCAGTCACTTGTTGCTCCCGCAGTCGCCTGAGGTCTGTTTCACATTTTGCCAAATCACATAGGGCCTGGGTAGCCCAACATGGTAAGGAAAACGAAGATCCTACAGGAGTAGGCTTTGTGTCCTCATGACTTTCTATGTCTGACTGTGCTGATGGGCTTAGAGGGGGCTGTGGAGATGTACTAGGGGAAGTCTTGTTGCTCAGTGGAGAGCCAACAGACATCTTTGCAGAGAATTTGTAGAAGCTATTTGCAGAGACTTGTATCAAGGCCTATTTTGGACCTGTTAAGAGAGGTACAGAAAAAGAGGGATTAATACTAAGGACATTAGAAAAATTAGCTTCATTGCACTAAGTTGTATTTAATACTAAGGCATTTATAATAAAAAAAATTAAAAAAAAGATTATCACATTAATTTAATTTTAATGTAATTTTTGAACAAATGTCTACGAAATTCATCAAATGATTCTATCTCTGGTGAAAGAATTAATCTTAATTTTTTGGATATTAATTTGATCAATTTTACTGTCAAACAGGTTACACATCAACACTCAAATTTTACAAACACTCAAATTAGCAGATCATTCTAAAACTTTTAACAAAAAAAGTGGGGGGGAAATCCAGCTTGGGATGCAAAATCAATGAAGCATGTTTTGTAATTTTTAGTCTCAAAGTGAAAATTAAAATGCAGAGACCTGTGATCAAAATAAATCAAATGCAGAGACCTATGTGATCAAAACAAATCAATTCTCTCATTATAGATAATGTAGGAAAAAAGAAGACGTAGTTGCTCTGCTGCAACATATGGCAACCACAGTCATGACAACAGCAGCCATGACAACATAAAGATAACTGTAAAAAAAACAAACAATAATACATCAATTAAATAATTGTAATATAGAGTTAAATGCATTCCTTATAATTAGCGAATGTGCTGAAATACTTTAAAGAAAGAGTAATACACGTTCAATGCGATACAACTATTACCTCAATTATTGCAAACAAAAGGCCTTATGAGAAAAAGTTTTCATCTTACCCTTTTTAAATGTTATATCTAAGATGTTTCTTGGAGATAAAAACAAAACTCAGCCCATTGTTTTAGGCTGTTGTACTGACTGAAAGTAGGAAACCTTAAGCAGCTTACTTTAGTAATTTGATATGGTTTGCTGTCTTGCGGAACACTTCACAGAGAACAGAGAACAAAGAATGCACATTTTGTTTGTCTTCTCTGACTGTCTTTATATTATCAATGGATCAGCTATTATGGAAAATTTAGATGATTATGCTACTGATTTTTTATTTGCAGTTTATTATTATTATTATTATTTCTACTTATTACTTTGCCTATTTAAGAATTGCAAAGAAAATATTTCTTTCCCACTGACTGTACTGGTGTGCATAAAAAACAAACAAACAAAAAAAACTTTGACCTTGACTGACAGATGGAAAGCTGAGAAACTCTGACAGAACTGAGGAATTGAGGGAACAAGGGATGGCTAGAGAGACTACTGGAAAACACACAGATAAAGTGTGGCAGACAGACAAATGCAAGCAAAGGAGAGGGAGAGACAGATAGAAGAAAAAGAGAGTCAGAATATTTCCAGCACTGAGGAGATAATTAGCATTTCAAATTCAGGGAGGCAGGCAGTGAACGAAAGAGGACAGCATATATGTGGGAGGCAAAAGACAGACTAAAACGAAAAAAATAAAAAATAAATTCATCACAAAACTGAGAAGTACACTTGCTCTCCATTTCTCACTTGTATTCTCACTCTGCAGTCTTCTTTCTCAGATCTTCAGGCCCCTTCAGGCCCAGTGTGACATCAGGCACAACGCTCTAATACTTAATTCATGATGAGGTACAAAGTAGTCGAGTCCAAAGTGTGCATGTGTAGTGGGAGGAAGAGATATTGCAAGTAAAGAAAATTAGGTTGTTATCAGAGGACATGAATTTTCATGCTGTGAATACACCGTTTGATAGCAGTATGTACTTGAGATGCATTTTAAGCATAATGCAGTTGCCCTAAGATTAAAAATACATCTTACACACTATAAGTGGGATAAATGGGAATCTACAATGAACTAAAGAAAGTTTAACAACAAAATTTTCCCTTGTGTAATCTAGTGCAATATTTTTCCCCCTCACACTTCACATTCATGTATTCATACAATTTGAGACAGAACCTACTTTGTGTAATGCTGTTTTAATGGCACTTTTCCTGATTGGTTCTGTTCGAGAGACAGTGCTATAAAACAGAGGAGGGATATAGATGTCAGCAAGAATGCCAAGCAGGAAAATATCTAGAATAATGACACTGTCACCCTATTTGCCAAATCAGCAAAGTTGCCTCTGTGTGTAGTTTTGTATAAAAAAGGCCTAAAGTCTGACAAACAAAAGCTAAAGTTTTTTAAGCACTGGTGATATTCAAGTGATTTTTACATTTTATTTTTACTATTTGGATGAAGATGTATAAATCTTTGAAAAAAGAGAAGTTGACTAAGGTTGCCACAGTCAAGGTAAATTAATGTCTTTTGTATGCTAATTTAGAAAACTGGAGATTGCACCATTGCATTACAAATGTGAACAGTCATTTGCATAATTGTAACAATACATGCCAAGTCATCTGATATGGTGCATGTGTTTGTGTGTTCTCCAATGTCTTTTCTGTAGGTATCATCTCATATTACTTCTTACATTATCTATGAGGGTTGCTGCAGATGAACTCTTGACAGTGAACAAAAGCAAAAGCAACTATTTTTAGTGTACAAACAACCATTACCAAACAAAATCTTTATCTTTAGGCAAAAGCAATCAAGTAAAAGGACTATTCCACTAAACAAACTGCAAACTGGCAGTGCCAGACAACAACATAAATAATTTACAACTTATTATTTATAACAAAATAAACATGCTAACTTGGTTCATAAGTTAAACATTAGTTAATGTATTAACTAACATGAACTAACCATGAGCAATACATTTATACTGTATTTATTCATCTAACGTTAGTTTATGAAAATACAGTTGTTCATTGTTTGTTCATGTTAGTTCACAGTGCATTAACTAATGTTAACAAGATTTTAACAATGAAATTAACATTAACAAAGATTAATAAATGCTGTATAAATGCAGTTCATTATTAGTTAATGTTAACTAATGTAGTTATTATTGAACCTTATTGTAAAGTATTACCATAAACATAAGCAGTTCACAATTCTATTCATTAACTGCACTTTAAAAGCATTGTGAAACATTTAATTCCATTGTATTTATGACAATTTACAATTTAATTGGTCATTAAAAGAAGAAAAATTTAAGTGTTGTTCAACCTAAAACCAACCAGAAAAAAAACTTGGTCTTCAATGATAAAAATTAAAGTTGTCTTACCTGTTTGTCTTTCACCTACTCTTTCACCACTGCCCTCCTGTCTCTCTCGCAGTTTTTTTTCCCCTCTTGCTAGATGTCCCACTGTTGCTAGGAAACAGTACACAACTAATTCAATTAACTACCAGTAATCTTGGTGTCTGCAACGTGCAATTAAAAGAATTTCAGGGACTTAATGGAATCTGCATTGAATTTGAATGGCCATCATCAGTTCTACAGTCTACACTTCTCCTGCACTTTATATGTTCATTTCGATACAGCAAAAAATATATTTCACACAGTGCCAATCAAGCATCATTAAAGTCCTCATACTTAGTACTTTTCAACGCCATAAGCTTCAAACGTATAGACTCCATACAGTGATCATTTCTTAGGTATGCCATTTATTATCATCATTATTATTTTAAATTAAGTTTAAGTATATACTTTATAAACTTTTATTAATCATGCATTTATTTACATAAAAATGAACAATAAAGCACTTGTCTTTGCTCATGGAAATGCACATTTTCTGTTAACTGACTACTGAGACTGATCTGACATGAGAAGAGAAAATTCATCTGTTGGATAGCCAGCTCTGTGAGTCACATGTCTAATCAATAAAATGACAATCATGTGGGAGTTTGAGGACCTTTGGCTGTATATCAAAGTGTGCTCTTCACACTGTACATCTATGAAGTCATTTAACTAATCAAGACTTCTGATACAGCCCAGAGACTGTACAAGTCCATAGTACAAATGGAAGAAACTGGTTGCTTCTACAGGTAGTTGTTGAAATAAACTTGCTTTATGCATATGTATTTGGCACCTCAGGAAGCCAAAGATTGCAGAAATCTCTCTTATTATCTAAAGTCAGGGTTCATTAGTTACGCTTAACAATAACATAAATAATCATGTTTGATTAATACTTCAACATGAAATAATGGTTAATGAAGGTCAACAAGTTCATGAGATACAGCTGCAGTCACATGTGAACAATGGCCACTTTAACTATCGAACGCACAAGTGTTATTAATTAACATGTATAAATAAATGAGCTCAATTACAATGCATGTGAAGGGGCAAACCTTATCACTTTGATCAAATTTAATTTCATTAAAGGGGGTTCACTGGATTGTCTGTGTAAATGTTGAAGTGCAATAATCCAGCTCCATCCAATTATGTTCATTTTGAAACTGCAAATGGGTTTGAGAGCAAAGGTTGCAAAGGTGTGCTGACTAAAATGGTTTAATTCACACATCTTTGTTAAGGAACCCATTTGATCCGGTTTATCATACATGTACTAAAGTGTAGCTACATAAGGTGGTTATTGACTTTAGTCATAGCCATTGCTAGCGTTTCAATAGATACTGATTAGTTTATGCCTTCATTCAACATTACATTAGGTTGAATTACATATTATTTCAGGTATAGTACATGAATCTATAATTGAACCCAAGTGTTCATGAATACCAGAATTTTTATTTCATATACACTACTGTTCAAACGTTTGAGGTAATGTTTTTGAAAGAAGTCTCTTTAAAATAAATACAGTAAAAAGTTTTCTATTTAAAAATATTTTGAAATGTAATTTATGATGGCAAAGCAGTCCAGTTTTCAATGTCACGTGATCCCTTAGAAATCATTCTGACATGCTGATTCAAGAAACATTTATTACTACTTGAAAACTGCTGAGCTGCATATTTATTTATTTAGTGAAAAATGCTATACTTTTTTTCTTACTGACCCCAAACATTTTGAACAGTAGTGTACATCAAAAAAAATAAAGAATAAATCTGGGCTACTTGGAAAGCATGTAGGAAAAGTTAGACAAAAGAACATTTTATTACAGGTAACAATGTTTTGTTTTTGCCATTAAAAAAAACAACTCTCTTTATTCTGCTCGTGTCTTAAAAGTACTGGACAATTTTACTGTCACAGCATGAAAATGATGCAAAACAAAAGAAATACCTGAAAAATGCTGACATAGACCAAATCTTGTGGTGAGAATCTTTGGATGTGTGACCCAGCGCTTATGAAAGAAATGATTGCAGTCTTTCTTTCCTATATCCTCTGTCTACGTTCTTTTTTACAGTGAAGAGGAGCAAGACTTCTATCAGAAGATGAGGAAGAGACAATAAATATAGGGGAAGGAACAGAATCACAATAATGAGCATGGAGGCTCCGAGTGAACTGGGTCAATGTTCTAACAAGATCATATTTAATGTTTCTTCTAATCTGCAGCTTAAAACAAGTCTATGCACCAACCAAAGTGAACTTACTCAGTGTCATTTATTTTCAAAGACCAGATTCATCAAAGAAAAAATATTCTGCTGAAGCCCAAGCAACAGATCAGAGAAAGGCTGAAGTGTATATTCAGGAAATGTGATTGTTTTGTTCATATTTCACATATTTTTTTGACCATTTTGTCTAATGTATTCGCAATCAACTACATCATTTCAAAGCATAAATAATAACACACTATCTTGTCTTTATAAACTCATGAGAAATGAAGACCAAGAAGCCAAAAGTATTGCCAGGTAAAACATTTATAAATTAATAAAAACATTCCCTTTTAGTGTTTGTCTTTGAAGGTTTGTATCGTTGATTTAAATCTCCATCCAGTTCCACTTTCCTCCTCCATTTTAAATATAGAAAAATATTTTGACAACATTCATTATTTTGCACAAGTTTCCATACAGTCCAGTAGATTATTGAATAGATAAGGGATAAGTAAATTATTGAAGTTGGGTTCCAGATTGCAAATTTAGTTTGTGTTTGTCACCAAAAGTTTAACCATCTTCACTTACTCTGAAACACAGAAACCAGTTTGCATAGATAACAAGTCGCAGAAGTCCTTGTCAACATCAACGCTTCATTCAAACAAATGGACAGAGTAAAATAAAAAGAGGAAACCAATTACAAAAAAAAATAATCAACTTAAAAAGTGTGCAATGTATATTGATCAAACAAACACTTTCCAATAACAAGCTATCACAATCATTGAGCTCCTGATTTTTCAAAAATTGAAAATCATAAACACTTGTATATAAGTATGTATAAAAAGAAAAACATGCTATCTGCACCACATCAGGCATATAATTACATCCTCAAAACAATGGGCGTTTCTTGTGCATTGGTATCTTATGACACACACATAACTTGTTTAGGCCTATTTGATTTCTAACTTAGAAACTGTGTGTAATATCCACTGTCTCCATAGAGATAACTGAACACTAACATATACGTACCGTTTCATCCTTCAACCTCTTGCTCTTTATCTTCCTTTTTCATCTTTCTTACCCACACAGACAGAGTGTTTCAGGGATGTGAGCACAAAGTATTTTTCTTGACACTAACACTGCCTAACATTATCCTTAAATATGGAATTTACATGCTAAACATTTTAGATATCAACAAAAGCAGAGAACCATCACACTAATGTCCCACACAGACCTTCTGTGGACGGGTGGAGGGATAAGGGGGGATGGATGGATTGACAATTCAGCAGCTAGAGGTAACCAGAAAAAAGTTTGACTTAAAGGGTTAGTTCACCCAAAAATGAAAATTCTGTCATCAATTACTCACCTTCGTAACACAAATTAAGATATTTTTGATGAAATTCGAGTGGTATATGACTCGTCCATAGACAGCAATATAATCAACACTTTCAAGGCCCAGAAAGGTACTAAAGACATTGTTAAAACAGTCGACGTGACTGCAGTGGTTCAACCTTAATGTTATAAAGCGACAAGAACACTTTTTGTGCGCCCCCCCCCAAAAAAAACGACTTTATTCAACAATCTCTTCTCTTCCTTCATTATCCTTGTGCAGTTGCCGCAGTAAGCACAGTAAAGGCTTCTGTGTGATGCTGACGCAGGAGCCAGAGTTGTGACGTAGAACCTGGAAGCGCTGGACGTAAACAATGTAAGAGAATGCCACAGAAGAGAAGATATTATTGAATAAAGTCGTTTTTTTGTTTGTTTTTGTGCACAAAAAGTATTCTCATCACTTCATAAAATTAAGGTTAGAACCTTTCTGGGCCTTGAAAGTGTTGATTATATTGCTGTCTATGGACGAGTCATATACCTCTCGGATTTCATCAAAAATATCTTAATTTGTGTTCCGCAGATGAATGAAGGTCTTACGGGTGTGGAACGACATGAGGGTGAGTAATTAATGACAGAATTTTCAATTTTGGGTGAACTAACCCTTTAAATGGTTTGCTTATACATCTATAAACTGATTGAAAATATGCTTTAAATGATATTTGATTGAACAGAATCATTGAAACTAACACAAGTGAAGCAGCAAGAATACCGCATGGAACGAAAATTAAGTAGCCTAACTGAGGTAATGTGCATATGGCTTGTACATGAAAAAAGAGCTCTTGAATGGATTATTTCAGATCAGCATTTTTCTCTCTAACACACTTTTTCTAAGACATTTGGAACAAGGGGCAAAAAAGATACCGTAAAATAATAATAATAAAACACACACACTGTTAAAAACAAACACGCATGCATGTCCTTAACTTCCATTCTAAAAATTAAAGTGTCTGAAGTATTTTGGCAATAAACAAATCAAAAAGTTATACGTCTTGTGGCAGTTTTTCCCACTATGCAGTATGCACACTTTACGGCTGATTTCTTTCATACTCCATAACACTAGCAAAATCAAGTAATGAACAGAAAGAAAGGAAAAAAAAGAAAGAAAGAAAACCCTTTGATTCAACACTAAGATGGCTTATGATTCACATAACTTGACTCACTCCTTAAAGGGACAGGTAATTATTAAGCAAGCTTCTCTTTGCTCATACCAGTCAAAAATTTAAGACATTAGCACCTAGTCAGACGCCAAAAGGGACGCTAACATCCAGTATAGGAGGAGATCTTTGTGGGCAGAAAAATCAGTGCCTTTCCAGAAACTGATGATATGTAATGTCATGCTGGGTGAATGTACCATATGCATTTCCAAAAAACAGCCAGAAACTCACCCTAAAATCTGTCCTAATATGAGCTGCTGCACAGAGAATGAAAACTAAAATTTTAAAACACAAACTGTCCATCAATGCTAAATTTTATAGGGACAGAGGCTAGGGAAATGAACCCTCTCCCCTATTTACAAGCTCTAACGTCACTCTAGCTGCTGGACTAAAAAAAAGATGTGTGCTAGAGATTGCCAGAGCATGTTGGGTATTTTGTCAATTGTTGATTTTTTTCAGAGATGTCTACATAAAGAGGCAATTTCTGCTGCAATACTGAGGACTTGTTGCCTCATCCTTTAAAAAAGGCCAGATGATTATTTCTGATATATTCTGGTGTGATCTTACAGACCTATACTCTATAAAAGACAAAATAACCATTCAACATTGCTAAAATGTAAATGGCACTTCTGCACCCATAAAAGTTTAAAAGAACTGTGTGTAGTGAGACTACATTAGCTAGTCTCTGAAGTGACAGAAACATAGGGAGTGCAAGTTTACGGCCAAATTCCTCCAGCTTAAAGGATGCAAGTCTCTCTGAGTGTATAAAAATCATTATGCACATAGATATTTTATATAGACTATATACAAGATTTATATGCACAATTTCCTAAAGCTTAATGGATAAATGGCCCTGTACAATTAAAAAAAAAAATACATTATGAACATGAGATTATTAACAAGAGATGACCTCTCATCACCTTCATGAGCAATTGATTTTCCTGTCTCTTTGAGTGCATCATGTCCCTTGAAAAAAAAAAAAAAAGACTGTGTTCGCTTGAAAAATCTCAGGGATATATTAGTCTACAGATCAGTGCCAGGAACAGTGGAAATTTGGAAACAAATTATGTCCTGGTGTTATTCCTCAGTGTCTTGACTGGGTGGGAAGGGTAGGGCTACGGCATGCTCCTGTGCAAGAGCTGCGAGCTCTTTGAGAAACTCAGAGAAAATGACAGCACAGTAGACTGCATTTTTCACCCTTAGTGCCTCTGCCTGCTTCTCCAGACCAGAGGCCCCACCGGCTGCGCCACCCCGGAACAAAGCACTGTGCAGGGATTGCCCTCCATCTCTTACGTGGGCCAAGGCCAACTGAGCTGCATGTCGAGCTCTCGTAGGACTGTTGGTGTGCCTCAAGATTAGATCGCCCAAAGATGGCTTTCGGCTTTTAACTGTGGGAGAGAAAGAGACATGAAGAGAAGAAAAGGAAAAAAAACAAAGTTAAGATGCCTTATGCATTATTATTCCTCCTCAGCATTTTACAAATGAGTTGAAAGGTATGTGAACCATCCCCATTAACCCTTTGACACGTACGATCACACCGGTGTGATCAGTCTTGGCTGGTCCCAGGAGCGTACGATCACACCGGTGTGATTAGAACGTTCAGCGCATCACGTGATCAACTGCCAAATTCAAATGTGCATGCACGCTTTGGCTGGCGCTAACCAGAGACGGGCGGGCGCAGCACTTTTCATTTATCACATTTATGCAGTGTTTTCAACCAAATAATGTTTATTTTAGATTTCAGACATTTAAATACACATGAGTACTAACAAAGCAATACATTTAGAGTTTGTAAAATACACACTGATGTCTATAGAAGCGGAAATAACATCCCTTTCCATTATAATTAGACGATACGTTTTATTCATATCAGACACACATTGTGAAAGTAACTTTAAAGTTTACTCTATTCTTCCCCAGTTCACCGACTCACTTACTTTCATGTATTTCGGGAGAAGTGGATAAATTCACTTGTTGTAAATCCAACAGATCCGATTCTCTGTGCGGCACAAACAAACATACATGCGCCCATTGCGCATGTAGCTCAACTAACGCGATCGTTATAAGGTGTTTAAACAGCAAAACACATCCACTTGGACATATTTGACAATCGGAATATTAGATATTTCATGCTATAGTTAACAAATTTGTGAATATTTTGAATAACAAAGGAATAACAAAGGAAAAACGAAATAAAAGCAGATCATCAGTCATACAGCGCTGTGCTGTTATACGTGACAAGCAACGACGCGTCACCTTGGAAACAATAAAGTGATACGTTCGAAATAACGTTCGCCTTAAAAAAAAAAACTCACGC
>RJVU01050883.1:2731423-2825633 GCA_003731715.1 Anabarilius grahami | reverse complement strand
GAAAGGGTTAACCTGAAGACTGAATATAATAACAAAAATCCACAGGGTATCTACAGAGATTTTAAAATAAAAATTTCAAATTCAAAATCTATACACTGTGACAGGTGGCCAGAGAGTAGCCACCTGAGAAGAGTTTATGTTGAATTAAATGCCAGATACAGTTTATTGTGTAACCAAAATACTAATAATATCCAAAAAAATGTTTTAATTATAAACAATCCCAAAATAAACATGACTCTTATTTTGAAATATATATGCTTTACTACTTCCAGCTGCTTATTCAAAAAAATTAGGGAGATAAAATATGCACTCTTACAACCACCTACAACATATTACAATATAAAAACCATAAAGTAAACACCAAAAGTAGACCATAAGCAAATTACTTTCAAGGTTTATATTGTGATAATGACCAACTGATTGTTCATTATCCTTTACAAAAGCAAATGTCACAAAAACATCACACAAACATCTCAACACAAACCATGATTTCTCATTTTTGTTTCTGAGAGAGTTTTTATTGCCTCTCATTCACCTACTTAATGAGTCTGATCGACGGAGGCTCGGCACTCCCATGGGTGAGTCGGACCAGTCTAACTTTCCTCTCGCAACCAGAAAGCGGCGAGCCTTTCTTAACATGGCAGGGAAATCCTCGTGCGTTGCTGCAAATGCCTCTATGCGATTTTTTACTGATCCTAGCACCTGAGGAGTGGAAAGGAAAGGAGTAAAGGTAAAATCAACATCTTGGATATTCCTTTTGATGCAATGGATTTAAGTTTAAGTCAGATCAAATTGTAAATTGCTTACTTACTCAAACTATACCCAAGAACAATAAACATATTAAAATTATTTAATTATAAAAGAGCAAAAAAAAAAATGCCAGAGGCAGTTAAATCAAAGTAAAACAAGAGGTGAAGACGGCTATGAAAAAAGATTCTTTGGTTTTCTTTGAAATAATGTACACCAATAAACTGTTTAAAACCAGGATCATGTTTTAAGAGAGTAAATAAAATCAATTTTGATTTCCTGGTTCTGATCAGAAAATGTAGAAACCAATAAAAAAGAGCAACTGAGAATATTTCAATCACTGCATATTTCATATCAAGCAGTCATGCTGATGGATTTGTCATATTTGTTCTTAATGCATTACCTGTATGAGTGATTTAACGCTGGGCTGAAACACCATGTTGGCGTTGAGGAGGAAAGAGCGTAGGAGTGGCTGAGGGTAACAGGCCAGCTGGAACACAACGCCCGTCAGCAAAATGTTCACATATAGGGAGTTCTGCATCATACTCTCCAGTTTACTGAACAGGACTGTTATAAATGGACCTACACAGAGGGAGAAGCGGAACCAGTGACTTATGGTTAGCTCTTGCTGAACTTGGACAAGTAACATAAGCACTCAAATCTTTAATTTGGTCATCTCTACATCGAGAACCTGTGTACGGTTGAGCAAGAGGTTGTCCGAGGGGTCGTGCGGGGCTAAATACCCCAGTGGTAGAGCTGTCAGGCTTTGTTTCACTGGAGCGCTGCTCAGTCTCCGCTGGAAGACAGTCCTCATCTGTCAGGCTGAGAGCAGGAGCGGCACGGGATTCCCGAGAGGACTCCTCCGAGCTGCGTGAAAGAACCCTTCTCTCTCTTACACGTTCCTCCAGCTCCCTCAGCTCTTGGTGGAAAGCCTCAATGCTGATTCCCTGGCATTTAGAGTCACCAGACAATGGCTCTGACGGCGCCCGCTCCAGCAACTCCTCAATCAGACGCTCAACGGACTCCGGACCCTTGCTATCCCGGGCCACTGTGGAGGTCTCTGTCAAGCCAAGAACAGGAGACAATCTCTGGCTCTCGCTTTGCAGACACTCTTGGGCAGAGGAGGGCACGGAGGTTTGATGTTGCAGATGTGGCTTCAACTGCACCTGAGATGATTTCAACGCCGACCCTACATGGAAATCATTGTAGTCGACTGGGCCCATACCCATCGACCCATTCATCCCCAACTCAACCACGCTGCTCTTCACATCCGACTCCCTCTTCACTTTCTTAACCTCCATTCTCTCATCCACACTGTCTGTGAACTCCACCTGCCCCATCCCATTGTAGAGTGCTGGATGAGGTGCCGAATGAGAGTGTTGGGACACGGTTTCCACAGCACCTGTTATTTCTGTAGAGACTGATGCAGAAGATGAAGATTGTAGGGGTATAGAACTGGGAAGAAGGCTGCGTTTCTTACTGCGGGGTGTGAGACTGATACAGTTCTTGCTGATGGTAACATCCCACTCTCCACTATCTCGATCTGAACTGCTCCACTCGGCACGAGCTGCAGCCACCACTGCTGCCCTCTGCTGAGCGGGGTCCATTACAGAGAAATGCTCTGGTACCACACTAAGGGAGGGGTTGGACGTAGGAGGGGGAGGTGGAGGAGGAACAGAGTTTGGAGAGGGATTTTCTCCATCGTAAGGTGCCGACCAGTCTCGACAGGCCCAGGAGCAGAGCTCAATACCCTTCCGAGCATCACGCAGATACTCTAGGTAGCCAGTCTCTCCTTCTGAAGCATCTGGGAGTTGGTGCATGGGGCTGTCAGAAGAAAGAGGGGAAGAAACACTACCACGAGGAGAAGAGGGAGCATTTTCCGAGCCAGATGAGTTGGCTTGGCCTCCTGAGCTTTGCTGTCGAATAAAGAGAGCAAGGCGGGAAGGAGTGCTGGGTCTGGGGTGAACTGGTGACTCTGAAGTAGGACTACCCAACACTATAGGCAAAAACAGACAGAAAATACATTTTGGAGGTATGAACAGCAGCAATGTTTTTATCAGAAGTCTGAAAGCACATCTATTGTGTCCATAAATGTGCCTGACACATCCTTACTCTTACCCTTTTCCCAAAAAGCAGGTTCATCATCCCGCTCACTAGAGGGTGCTGAAGTGATTCTGCAGCATTCTGGTATGAGGGAAAGGAACTTGTCAGCTGATTTGCCATAGAGGTCTGTTTCTCTGACTGCCCTCCGCTGACTCAGCATTACATGTGTGCATGGCAACAGATACCTGGAGAGACACAAAAAATCATAGCAGCTTAAAATAAAGCTTACAAAATCATTATTATTTTAATCTATTTCCCCCCAAGTTTGAGCAATAGTGACACTTGCCTAATAAACCCACAAAAAATACATGTGATAAAATAATAAAATAATCTTATCACATATGACATTTATATATGATCTACACTACCACTAAAAATTTTATGCTTACCAAGGCTGCATTTATTTGATAAAAAAAAACACAATATAAAGAGCAATATTGTATTTAATACAATTAATTAATAAATAATATAATCTAAAATAACTGTTTTCTATTTTAATATATTTTAAAATATAAATTATTCCTGTGATGGCAAAAGCTGAACTTTTAACTGCCATTTCTAGTCTTGATGATCCAGAAATGATACTAATATGAACTAATACTAATAAAACATTTTAAAAGAAAAGCATGTATTTGAAAGGGAAGTATTTTGTAGCATTATAAATGTCTTTACACTATCTACACAGCAAGGATGCATTCAATTTAATCAAAAGTGACAGTTTCTTGCAAAATGATTCACACACCCAAGCACACAAAATACCTGAGAACAAGCTGGAGCATGAGGTCTTCACAGTTGAGACTGAGCAATGTCTTGAACAGACTCAGAGAGACCATGCACAGCTTCAGAGAGAGGGAGGAAAATACAACTTTAGTAACAACGCTCCACATTCCCATAGCCAACAGCACTGACAAAACAGTGTCTTTTCCATCTACACATGCACCCCAGATATAGCATGCCAAACTGACCCGTGAATTGCTGCTGATGCGTGTGAGTAATGTATCAAGGATGGTGTCATTGTCATGGCGATGCAACAGAATGAAGCGCAGGAAGGTCTTAAGGAGGGAAGTTTCTGTGATACTGCGTAAAAACAAGTCCAGATATGCCGTGCTTGCTATCATCTCATCCACCGACGACTGACAGAGGAACCATAAGAGACAAAGAAAAAGAGAGAGGAAAACAAAATAGGAAAAAATAAATTCCATTTAATAATCCATTCAAAACAATGTTGTATAGTGAATGAATATGGAAACGGCCATTTATGCCAAACATGGCCCAGCTCATTGTGGTTCACCTTGTGCAGAGCGGGGCCCATGACTGGCACCAGGAAGCCGTTGTGGAGGTAGTCAAGGAGTTGGCAGCGCACAAGAGGGTGTGCCACCTGTACTACAGCATTGCAGAATTCAAGACTGTTCATGAACAGCACTAGAGAGGAGACGCCCATCCAGTCCTCCCTCCGCAGTGCATGCCAGTCGTCGCCCCGTACCTCAATCTTCCGTGGCAGGGATGAATATAGTCCACTCAGCCCTGTCGCTAGCACCTGGGGGAAAAAAAGAAGAAAGTAAAAATAAGTCGCCAACATTATTACATAAAGTTCACCAAGCAACCTCTGCCATATAAACATCAGCTGGTGATGGCTTTAAAGCCTGATTAAAATGTAAATACATTTGCTATTTGCACTTCTGAAGCCATGCAGCAAATGAAGCCTGTAAACTTTGCAAGTTGCAACAAAACTTTTTGACTAATAAACTGTATAGTAAACTTAGTGTTAAGTTTATGGCTGCTTCACCTTGTGTAATAATATGGCTTAACTGTGGTACAATCACTACACTCTACTACAACAAATAGTAAGGTTCTTAGTCCAAGCAGTTATTCTTTTTCAAACATCTTTGGTCACATGTAAAAAATATGGCAAAATTCCCTTTATCCGTTGTCAATAGTGTAGCAATTAGGGCTGGGCGAAGTGATGATATATAGTGTCTATCGTTAGAGATTCTACTACATAGCTTATTTTGCTGTATGTAAATATATCCGCACAGCACAGTACTACTTAAAGTTATAAACACGTAAGAGTGATAAAGAAACATGCATGAATGAGAAAAAGAGTGGGATGTGCTTGATGTTGATCCCAATAAGCTGCGAAAAAGTACTTATTGCGGTTGGTGCTCACGCTGACTGACACAGCTAAAGCGTGCACATAGAAAGCCGCCTCCTCTCAGACAGCATGCAAATTTAGTTCTCTATCGCATCTTATTGTGCTTGAATGGTCAGATAGATGCACAATAATGTCAAAATGCACCGTGTGGAGTGTTCATGTAAACATAGTTGGTTAAGTCTAAAATTAACATGAAAACCAGATGCGTGTCAATAAATTGGATCCATGCAATGCATTCAGTCTTAAAGGGACAGCAGCATAATAGACTGCTGCCTGTCTCATAAATTTTATTCAAACAACAAAAAGAGAAAATCACTCACTGCTTTTGACTGAATCACTTTTGTATCTTTAATAAGAATCAGTTCATATTTGATTTAGTTACACTTGTTTTTAGTTTTATTTGCACTAGGGCTGTGCAATATGGACAGAATAATCATATTGCGATTTTTTTTATGAATATTGCAATTGCGATTTTATTTGCGATTTTGGCTATTGTTTTTGCTTTTTCAAATATGCTACATTCAAAATGTATTCAGTGCACAAGAAGTGCATAAAACATTTCACAATTAAATAACATAGTATTAACAGCTTGATAAACAGATGGCATCTTTTGGTATCTTTTGTCGAGTGTTTGTATTAGTCTTTGGAAGCTGTCTTTACTGACGATGTACGGAGGCACCATGTCTTTGCTTATATGTTAGGTGATCGCATTGGTAATTTGTGCCGTTTTGATCCTTTCTCATAAGGCGTGATGCTTGCAAATGCTTGAACTATGGATACTTGTTCAGTCAGTTCAGGCTGGATTTGAGGTGTGCTTTTGTTAGTTTTGATGAACTTTGATCACATGCATTGATCATACAGTTTTTTATGGAGTTGTTTTAAGTGCTGGAACAGGTTTGTTGCAATAATCTCACAGGTCTTGCAAATTACCTTGCTCTCTGACACATCCTCTCTCCTGATTCCAAAATACTCCAAAATATTCTGAATTAAAAAATAAATTAATAAATAAAATCGCGATTGTTTTGCGATTGCGATTAATTGCACAGCCCTAGTCTGTAGTATTTCTAACTACATGCTAAAAAACCTACTGTAGCTGAAAAATTTAAAGTTTAATTAATTTGTATCTTTGCTCTGTTGTATTAGTTCTACTGTTTGTAATTTGCTTCTTTGTTATTTTTAATAACAAAAAATAAAATAAAAATAGCTATGTTGAGATATATATTGTTATCATGACATACATTTTCTCATAGAGTGAAATAAGATTTTGGTCATATCACCCACCCCTAGTAGCAATGTATGAATCACAGCTCGCACAGAATTCACTTTCAAACCAAGCAGCTTTCAGTTTGTCAGTGCGGCATATTCGCGTGACCTTAAACCCTATGTGAATTTCCCTACTGCGTGGATTCTTATTGAAATGACTGGATTTCAAACATGAAAATTCACTGAACAATGGTAAATGTGACCACACCTTAATGCTCAAATATGTTGAAGAGCATCATTCATGTCAGGTCTGGTTTTATATGTGGAACTTGGCCATGTCTTCTAGACCCACAAAACAGGCCATCAAAGAAATTGCCAGCAAGACCTAATGCATCTCTGGCATAAAAATAGCTATATGTGACAAAGTAGAAAAAGAAAGTAAGAGAGAGAAATGTTAAGAGACTGAGGCACTGCAGTAGCATGGAGTCCTGGATGAGACCTCCAGTTGTATGTGTTAAGTGGGTCACATGAAAGCTCATATTTTATTCTCATGAGGAAAGAGGACAGAGGAGAGGAAAGCAGCACATCCACTGAACCAGCAGCAAGTCAAACACTGTAGTCACAGAGCACAACAACAGATGACAAATGGCCTTTTCATTCCACAGAAGCCAATAGAATGCAACCCAGAGAAAATACTACAGGACTTTATATCTCAACTGAAACAGCTCTAAGAGGCACATATGAAATGAACAAGTGACATTCAAAAGGCATGGCACAGACAAAAAAAGCACGTCATGACATGAACAGAAAGGATATTCATAAAGACATCCTAACAGTGAGGAAAGAGAAGAACAGAAGGAATATACAAATTGAAGACTGCTTCTCTAACTCTTCTCTGCCCTTTTGATCATAAATAATCTAGGATACAAGCACATTTTCAAAAGCAAGCACAAAAACATAGGATCAGGTAAGCACACACACACACAACAACAAACACACTCATGCTTACTGGGCAGAAGTAGGAGTTCTCAGCTATGTAGCGTGCAACAGCGTGGTTGCTGGCAGAGGTTGCCATGACGAGGAGCAGCGCGTCACGGGCCTGCTGCCCCAGAGCGCCGTCTCGATGGATAAATGGCACCAACAGGGAGAAGATCAGCAGGTTAGTGGGACCCTGCTGTACCGGCCCACACCTAAATAACAACTCCAAAACGGCAGTTTCTTTCGCCATGGACACACATACCTGACACAAACACAAATTATTTAGTTAAAAAACACAAATTAATACCTAATTATCATGCATGAAATCATTGTACATTACAGCTGTATTTACCCTGCTGGTCTAATTTGGGTTTACATTAAAAAAAATAAAAAAATAAAAAAAATAAATTGGCCCATTTAATTCCATCTGCTTTTGTTTCTGTGCTGATTGTAGAGCTCCACAAATTTGGATAAATTGGGAATCATTATTTTTTAATTTCAAATAGAGTTCATGAGTGAACAGACAACTAAACAAAATAATGTTTAATTTACCTGAGGTTCTGAAAAAATGTTAATTCCTGCCGTCTATTTAAAAATGTTTAATTCATTTGAATGAATAATTTAAAAAGAAAAATCGGTTTGAATGAATGATTCAATGACTCACTCATAAAGACCACTATTTTCATTACTGGATGAATCAGCATTTTGAATTAATCTCTTGAATGAATGATTCAATGACAAATACATTTTTAACAGTCACTTGTCGCCACCTACTGGCTTCATGATGTAATAGATAATCTATATGTGAAGTATCAAATAAGATGATTTACTCTATTTTGATCACAACCGTAGACATCAGTGTTTATACCCAAACTATTAACTTTTATTTCAGTACTTCTGTGATAATCTGAGTTAATGTAACACAGAAATAATGATACTGTGTCAAAGGTCATTTAGGAATAAGATTGTGTGGGTGTTTGAATCAATATTGCGATCTTTTAACAATTAATTGCGCAGCTCTAGCTGATTGTAATCACATGTCCTAATTTTGCAGAATGTTTTGTAGGTCCTTGAAAGACAATGTCAGAAAAATAAATTCTAACCACTGATCTATATAAATCTACAGATCAGTCGTTCTAACCCAATCCCTAACCCAGCCCAAAACTAAACAATAACCACCTAAACCATAAATTACATGGAAACGATAGGTTTCAATGGTGTACAAGCCACTAACCCAGTTGTAAGCTCAACCCTAAAATCTGATTGGCTGTCAGGAATGTTGTTCCCGGACAACTGCGAAATTCTGCAAAATTAGTTTACATATGGGAAAATGTGTAAGTCTGAATTCTGTAGAAATCTGTTGAGCAGATTCTGTGCAGGCCTGGTGAAGAGTAACTGATTCAAACAAGTGTCAGAATCTGCCTGTCAAACACCTGATTTAGCAGCAGTACGAGGCTGGACTCTAGGGCAGGAGGGCAGCCCAGCTGGGGATCCACACATGCTCCCAGCAGACTTAGCAGCGGCTGCAGCACTGCACTGTGCAGGAGCAGTGGCTGATGTGACTGTCCGATCAGCATCTCAAACAGTTTCAACAGCTCTAGCTGGCTGTCCGGATCCAGACCATGGCGTACATGCCACTGTACCAACTCTTCCAGTATGTTCTCTGCCACCACCATCTCCAGAATAGGACCCATTGCTGCAGACATTCCACAATCCATTGTCACATAAATACATTATGCTAAACAGTAGGGCTGAACGATTAATCGCATTTGTGATAATATCGCGATATGACAAAATGCAATTTTTTAACGGCAAAGGCTGCGATTACACGCTCGTCACATCAAAAAGTCAAAGTCAAAGTCTGCTTTATTGTCAATTCTACCACATGTACAGTACATACATACAGAGAATCGAAATTGCGTTACTCTCAGACCCCCGGTGCATACAGATAACACACTAACAGTAGAGCTTAATAATCTAGATCAATATAGATTGATCTATATCAATCTATATTGATATAGATCAATATAGATTGATCTATATCAATATAGATTGATATAGATCAATCTATATTGATCTAGATTATTAAGCTCTACTGTTAGTGCACATGACACGCAGGAGCAAGCAGTCTTCAGAGAAAGCATCAGGAACTTGTTCTGCTTGCTTCCAATTGCTCTCTCTCTCTCTCTCTCACACACACACACACACACACCACTCTAACCATCCACAAAATAATCTTTATAAAGTTCTGAAAGGTTGAAGAGAATTACAAGGACATTCGCGCGCTTCATTGCACAGGATGCGCTGTGAGAAATGCTTGCTTTGCTTACGCTTGCAGTGCGTCGTCTCGCTCGGCGGTATTTTCCTTACAAATGCTCTATGAACGCTGCCTCAGTTATGTCATTATGTCAATTTCAAATGCTGATGCGCGCTTTGTGAAGAGTGCTTGGTCATGCGGCTGTGCATGACTCCGTTTAAGTGGTTTAATATACTTGCATCTCAAAATGTTCAGATACTCTTAAATACTGAAAGCACTGTTTGTTTATTGCATGTAATGTTTTTATTTATTTATTTATTCATTATTTACTAGCTTTTCCCCGTTTCACAGACAAGGCTTGAGGTAGTCCCAGACTAAAATAAATGTTTGAGCTGTCTTAACTGAAAGCAACTTGCACTGACATGTCTTAAAATATATCAGTGCCTTTGTTTTGTCTCAAGATGCACACCAATAATGTTTTTTTTCTTCTTCTTTTTTTCTCTAAGGCACGTTTATAAAAGCTAGATATCCTAATTAAACTAAGGCCTAATCCTGGCTTAATCTAAACTCTGTCTTATATTCGTTTTTTAAAAACCATTAATATACAATTGTTTTAATTAAATTTTTAATGTGTAATTATTTTAAAAAGTACTTATAATTACATATGTAATTACATAATAAAGTTTTATTAATAAGACTAATCATTAAGAAAAAAAAGATCAAGAATCGTTTTGGAATCGGACTGCGACTCCCAGAATCGGAATCGAATTGTGAGGTGCCTAAAGATTCCCATCCCAACAATAATTTATTGCTTGTCTTTGTTGAATAATACAGAAGATAAAGAGCTTAAAAAATAATTGCATATTAAATCGCAATCGCAATATTGGTAAAAATAATCGCAATTCGATTATTTTCCAAAATCGTTCAGCCCTACTAAACAGTACAAATGTATGCTCCATGGAGCTCACAGGATAGTGTTTTTAACCTGGTGATTCAATGTCTCCCCCTGCCGGTCTCTCTTCAGCTAGCAGGCACAGCATCTGATCTGTGTGATTGCGAACTGCTGTGAGATCATCGGCACAACCACCCACTGAAGACTCTCTCTGTTTCAACACACCTGACACCTGACAGGGAGACAGGGAACAATTAAATTCTATTTGTGTTAAAGCCATAGAGGAAAAGGTGTCTATTGATGATATTGATGTAGCGGAAAACAGTCCAAATAAGAGAGCATCAACGTGCAATAAGGAAGAAAACCTGTTGATGTTTGTGTGGGTGTACTCTATGTACTATATTTAAGCATACTAAAAGTTTATTGAAAGACATAAATGCCTTTATACTTTTGCATTCACATAAAGCACACATTTACAGAACATATCGCAAATAAAACTGACTTCTTATGAATAAGAAAAGACAATTTGTAGTCAAACCAGCATGCAGAGCATTCATTTAACCCTATAAAGCCTACAGTATTATATCTGATAGATGAAGTTAAAGGCCTCTAAATTATCAATATGATCAAAACTTTGCTGAAAAACCTGTTGTTCATGATTGAGTTTACTTTCTTAGTAAGTAAAGGCCTTTCAGAGTTACAGTAGTAACTCTAAAAATGTATGAAATCTTTAACAATATAAATATTATTCTTATATTTACTTGAAAAATCATAATGTAATGCTAGACAGAGCAAGACAGTATGGTTTTGCAAACAAAGAAGGTAACTTTAAAATGATCCCTCACATGCAAAAAACAATGATTACCATGTATTAATACCAATCATTTTTAACACCTCACTAAAATGTAAATGTAAAAGGAATCCATTTATATGAATGGTTCAAAAAGAGACAATTGCTGCATACAGAGATAATTTATAGTCAGTGCTCAAGATTCAATTTATATGTCTGCAGTTGTACTAAGGAGATTATTTGCACAAACAGCATGAGGGTAAATAAGCCTATGCGGTGTCTCACCTGTCTCCAGTGGTTCTCAAACACCATAAGACAGGTCTCGGGGTCGGCAGTGCATGGGCTGGATGGGGCTGCATGTCGACCGGTCCGAGTGCCTGGACCCCTTGGATTTAAACGACTCAACCAACTCATCTTAGCTCACAGGCTGATCCAAATTCGATCAAGAGGTCAACAGGGAAAGAATAAAGGGGGAGAGAGGGAGTAGTGTAGAGAGGGAGAGAAAAGGGAAAAGGGGGGAAGGGGGGGTAAGGTGACTCACAAAAGGTGTCCAAAAATCAAGAAATGAAGAGTCCAGCTTGATGAAATAAGAGGTAAAAGCATAGAGGATGGAATCCTGCTGATGTCTGCAGCAACAGTCACTGTACACCAGTGATCAGTGTGTGAGAATGTACGGCTTGTCTGCGCTCCCTGTCATCCAGTTTGCTATCGGCACTATACTCCATACCGATACATAGACTCCTCCACACACACCTGCAGGGACAGAGAAAGAGAGAGAGAAAGAGGTCAATGATGACACATTAACACCTGCAAGTAACACACAAACAGTGCAGCCAGTCAGTGCAAAGGTTAGTTTCTGTGGGAGTTTGAAATGACAAGGCAGAAGGCACAGCACATTCAAACTCCAAACTTAAACTATTTTGATAATCAATTAAGATGCATGTTAATATTATGAATACATATGTATTACTGTTAAAAAAAATTGGGTCATTAAGAATTTTTTTAAAGGTGCCCTAGAATTTTTTTTAAAAGATGTAATATAAGTCTAAGGTGTCCCCTGAATGTGTCTGTAAAGTTTCAGCTCAAAATACCCCATAGATTTTTTTTAATTCATTTTTTTAACTGCCTATTTTGGGGCATAATTAGAATTCAGGGTGTGTGGCCCTTTAAATCTCGTGCTCCCCGCCCACGGAGCTCGCGCTTGCCTTAAACAACATAAAAAAAGTTCAAACAGCTAATATAACCCTCAAAATGGATCTTTACAAAGTGTTCGTCATGCAGCATGTCTAATCGCGTAAGTACAGTGTTTATTTTGATGTTTACATTGATTCTGAATGAGTTTGAGGCTATGCTCCGTGGCTAACGGCTAATGCTACACTGTTGGAGAGATTTATAAAGAATGAAGTTGTGTTTATGCATTATACAGACTGCAAGTGTTTAAAAATGAAAATAGCAACGGCTCTTGTCTCCGTGAATACAGTAAGAAACGATGGTAACTTTAACCACATTTAACAGTACATAAGCAACATGCTAATGAAACATTTAGAAAGACAATTTACAAATATCACTAAAAATATCATGTTATCATGAATCATGTCAGTTATTATTGCTCCATCTGCCATTTTTTGCTATTGTCCTTGCTTGCTTACCTAGTCTGTTGATTCAGCTGTGCACATCCAGACGTTCTGCCCTTGTCTAATGCCTTTCATAATGTTGGGAACATGGGCTGGCATATGCAAATATTGGGGGCGTACACCCCGACTGTTACGTAACAGTCGGTGTTATGTTGAGATTTGCCTGTTCTTCGGAGGTCTTTCAAACAAATGAGATTTATATAAGATGGAGGAAACAATGGAGTTTGAGACTCACTGTATGTCTTTTCCATTTACTGAACTCTTGTTATTTAACTATGCCGAGGTAAATTCAATTTTTGAATCTAGGGCACCTTTAAAGAAATTAATACTTTTTTTCAGCAAGGACACTGGAATAAATGAATGCTGAAAATTCAGCTCTGTTCTCAAAGGAATAAACTACATTTCAAACATGCACATCTAAAGCAAAATTATGGTATAGTGCATGAATATTAATTGAGTTATACATGTTGCTTGGTAAACTTCCTGGAGCAGGAATTTATTTAATAAATATTCATGATTCAATCATTCACCATAATAGGATTCATCATCTGATTAATGCACATTTAAAGGTGCAATATGTAATATTTTTGCAGTAAAATATCCAAAAACCACTAGCCCAGAGTTATATATTTTGTTCACTTGAGTACTTACAATATCCCAAATGTTTCCAGCTATTTGTAAATCGTGAGAAAATTGCAATTTTAACCAAGGCTCCGGGACGTGCAAGTCGCCTGTCAATTGCGTCATACCCACGTTACCCTCGGTTTCCGTTTTATTTTGTAGAAACCATGGAAACACCAAAGACGCTTTAATATATTACACATTTTAATAGACAAGGGAACAACTGTTTTGATATATTTATAGACAGAAAACTAATTGTTGTTATACAGCTCAACACGTTTAGTCTTATTGTTTAAATCAAATTTTCTTGATTTGTGCGAGTACCATGCTTTACCATGCCTCAGAGAAAAACACTATTTTGTCAAGTAGCTAACGGCATAATCAGATGCAGCTTTATTTTTAGTAACAGTAATACAGAATTTTCTCCATCATACAATACGTTTTAAAGGGGACCTATAATGCAAAATTCACTTTTGCATGGTGTTTGGACATAAATGTTTGTTGGCAGTGTGTGTACACAACCACCCTATAGTGATGAAAATCCACCCACTCCTTTTTTTTTTTAATCCCCATAAATCATAAGCAGTGTCTCAGAACAAGCCTTTTCCAGATCCCTGGTAGTGTGACGTCACAAAAACCACAGGCCCCGCAGACGAGTGTTGACAGACACTGGCATTTGAACATAGAACCGCCCTGAGCAATGAGTCCGCCATTGCTGCACTGATGATAATGTCTCCCAAGTGTTTTAGGTGTTCTGTAGCTGGATGGATTAATCCACATAGCTCTCTTCATTTACTACCTAAATCTGAGCTGCTGAAAACGAGGTGGATTAACTTGGTTTTCCAGGAAAACGGTCCCTCAGTTCTGTCGAAATTCGTTTATGTCTGCGCAAATCATTTCACACCGGACTGCTTTGTGAACAAATATCAATACAAAGGGACAATACAAAACAGACTGTGCTAAAAATGTGTTACTCAAGGAGGATATACAAGTAAAAACTGTTCGTGATCCAGCTTACAGCCTCCAGAGTGATACTGGATATGACAGTAATGAAGGTGAGAGCACTTTATTACAGTTCATCTGAGTTGATTTACGGATATAAAGTTTACCAATTTATTAAGCACCACCCAAAAGGCATAAGGTCTTTATATATTAGTTTACTGTTAGATGTAATGAGTAGGGGTGTAACGATATATCGCAGTACGATATTTTGCGACGCAAAAATGTTACGATATGTATCGTAGAGTGATGTCGATACTTCTGCGATATGACGGCAGTCTAATCTTATTGGTTGAGCTGCCGAGTCCGACGTGACCTACTCTGCAACATGGAGGTAGCAGTGACATTCGGACGGCACAAAAGACTTGTACTAATATAGTGGATAAAAACAAGACGACAATATAAGTTATAACTGTAATTTAACTAAACTATACCTGTTCTATCTCCATGCAGCATATATTCACAGTTTCTGACATTATAGTGCGTCCTGACTGAATCCTGTCACCGGTGAATCAGCTTGTGAAGCTCCGCCCTCTTAGGCCGATCGCAGCAGCTCATTTGCATTTAAAGGGACCACACTTGTAAAATGGGGCATAATAGGTCCCCTTTAAAATTAATTGCATGCCATTTATCAACAAGCCATCCAGCATTTAATATATTCTAAAATCGATCTATCTTACTGCAGTGTGTCTCAAATAAGTGTCTCACAGCAGCCACCGAGCGAATGCACAGAGTAACGTTATAATTATATATTTTCAACACTCTTAAATGTATCTAATATGATAAACAGAGCTACGTTACCTCATACTCATGACTGGAATAGCGGAAGTGGCGCCGGTGACTGTGTCATAATAAAAGTTCCTCTGCTCGTGAGGCGTGTGTTGCACAATCGCTCCAGAGACCTCGTTCAGCTCCCACAACACTCGGTCCTGCTCTGCTTCATACTACAGTAACGTTAATAATCACATCCATGAACATAATTTTTTCCCGAGTCCAATCCCTATTCTTTTGCACCGTCCGTTGAGGTGGAGACTACATGTCCCAAGATTCCACTCTCAAACTTGGCGTCATCAAGCTACGCCTTTCAGTGCTTCCTACAGGTTTGAAATATACTTGCGGTGGTAGCCAGGTGGAAAATCCTCCTGTTACCCATGGCACAAAAATGATCATGACATGTGACAAACATCAAATAATGTGACTTTTAAAAATATTTTTATTTATTGAAATTCATTTTGATTCGTTTTGGGGGATATAAAGTACTTTTTTTATCCATTTACCGCAAAATTTCTAAAACTACACCATGTGCATGCATATGAAATTTTACATTTTTATGAAAAAAACACTTTAATGATGATCAAAATTAATTATGAGTTGCTTCTGGATATTGATCTAGGTGTTAGAGGCAGAATTCTGTAACCTGCTGGTTAGACAAATCTGTAGGAAATACATTTTTAGTGTAATTACCATATACATCCAGCAGAGGACCCATAGAGATCCATTAATTTTTCTGGATGTGGACAACTGCTCTTATAAATGCAATGTGGAAGGAACATGATCACACGCACACACGCGCACACACACACACACGCACACCAGGCCTTTGTCTGTGAAATATCCACCGCGTCTCTGAGGGTCTTTTCAGCACATGTGGGATTGTCAGTGGGAGTTGACAGTTTTCGCGCACACTGAACGAGCAGGTACGAAACGCCTAGAGCGAGGGGAGACTTTCCAATACCTAGTTAGGGGCCGTTCACATGTTGTGTCTTTTGCGCGCTCAAGTTCATTATTTTAAATGTAGACGCGGGACGAACGTGCTCAAATAGAGATCGAAAGCTCTGCCAAGTTGGACTAACAGCTGTTCATACCTGTAAAGGGCGAGTTTTTTATTTCTCATCTCCATAAGTAGTAGTATAATCTAGTAGTAAAGCTAATGCAAGGTCTGGAAATACATTTATCCTTTGCTGAAACTTATTCGTCTTCATGGATGGTTGTTTAGCAACGAGCGCTTTTGAAAAGAGGAGAAAGTGCCGCGGCTGGCGTTTTCCACACGTTTTTAGACGTGACATGTGAACGGCCTCTAAATCGAATGCAGATGGTTTCATTATCTCGGGCGGATAAAAAAGTAAAAGTGGATAAAAACAATAAAAGCAAAAATGTGTCACCAAATATACTTGGGTGGCTGTTAATATAAAGTCTATGTGTGGGAAGCACTGCCTTTGTTTTGAATAGGCTTCAAGCGACCTCTAGCGGACAGAATTATTACATACTGCACCTTTAACGTCTGCCTTCAGTTAACAATTTTGGCCTACTGGTTAAATGTAATATTCATGAGAAAACTTATCACCTTAGTAGGATTTGCATATTAAAAAAACATCAACAAAAACAACAACAAAGGAACAGTGAGCTTCAAAGTGCTACTACCAAAATATGTTAGCATACATAGCACCCTGAGTTAAAGAATTAATTCTTTAAAGTACAAAGGGGTGAAAGTTTTAGTCATAAATAAAGGACTCAGCACATAAGTATATCTCCATTTCAGATTCTCAGTAAACAATTCAGTAAACAACTTTACCAATACCCATAATACAACAGACAGAGGCGCACACAACACTAAAACACTGGAAGTGGTGGCCTATGTTCATCTATGCATTCAGCTGGTTCTCTAGCACTTCTGAAAACTTACCTGCAGACAACATCGATATCAGCAGGCTTCCTGTGATGTTTTACAGTCCCACAACTCTTCCTGTGGTCTTAACTAATGCAACAACACTTCCTGTTTTATTATCAGAACCAGTGACACTTCATATCGTCTTAGCATTCTTTTGAGATGACTAAACTTTAATTTCAGTACAAACAAGTTCAGTACATAGGAGGATAAAAAAAAAAAACAGAACAGAATAGAATAGAATAGAATAGCAGAATAAAAACCAGATTAAAGAGAAATGGGTAAAAAAAAAAAAAAAAATCAAACAGAACATTCAAAAGCCCATTTTTAAGGAAGCTAGCACTGAACACACACACTCCACCCTATCATTCATTAAAAACTTCCTTGACCATGACAAGAAGTAATTCTTCCTTTCCTATGAGAACTCCCACAATCCAAGAAAGACAGTTCACAATTCCAATGACATAATTCTATAGAGGCTGTCTGTATAAGGGAGGAACCATGTGTCACAAACTCAAGGGGATACAAAGGCTTCTTGGTACTGTGGATTGGTTACTATGAGTCACAGACAATTTCAACTGCAGCTACGTCCCATGCTCCAGACCATGTCCAACATCTACTCACGAGTGCAGTTTTTTAGCCAGCAAAGAGGCGGTACGATAGCTTGGCATAGTTTTCTTCTTTAATTAGTTTAGTGCACTCAGCCCAGCTGACCACTACTCCTCCGATACTCTCTCTCATAGTCATTGCTTAAGTCAGTCATTCACTAGTAATGTCACTGCCAAAACATACTGTGCGGCAGCTGCAATGACTGTTATCGTCAACACACGCACATTATATTCAGCGCAAAACGACTGAACTGCTCCTCAGTAGGCATATGCAAAAAACAGTACCATTACATTTATAGTCTATAACATGTAAAAAATGTTCAGTTTATGATCAAGAGTTCCCTGGTAGCAGTGTCAACAACAAAAAACATTCAAAATCAGAAAGTTGTGGCTTCGGATATCATGCTAATAGCCTATGATCAATACAAACCCACTGGAAGGCAAGTCTGCAACCTTTAGCCATAAAGCGTAACGGCTAATGCTAACGCTCCAGCTCTGGCAGTACGCATAGGCGGTACGCAGGGAAGGAGTTTTGAACGGCGGGCACTGATGTCACTGCCATTACACAATAGGCTGAGAGCAGGGGCGTTTCCTCCGAGGAGGCAAGAGAGGCAGTGCCTCCTCAAAAAAACTGTATGAGAAAATAATCGATATTACAAAAATAAAACAACGCAAATGTTACAAAATTTGACATTAAAAAGTGTAAAAATCACTCGTTTTTCTAAAGAAACACTGTCAAACAGCGACACCTGCAGGTAAAGTAACAGCGGGGAGTCGAATCTCTGTGCCTCCCTTCAGCACATAGAAATAAAGCAGAGCCTCTTTGCGCTATGATTGGATATGATCGGTTATGATTGGACATGATTGGTTCATGCGATAAATCCCACCACTTGTTTTCGTGCGCGTTCTCATCGAGTCGGCCTGAATGAAGACAGTGATGCCGTTAATGGGAAGACTAATTAAAAAGTAAGTAAACAACTGTCACTTACATATCACCGCTTTGTGTCGTTAAAATCGAACTCGAAATGGCCTGAAAACATGTTGACTCTGGGTTTTTTTTAGTGAGCAATCAGCGTGGTGAAATTAAAAGGTACATCTTTGTGTCTGTGACCACTGACCACTGTGTATGTACAAGCTTGATGACTGCTGAAAATAAAAAAGACTATTAAAAAGAAAAGCTAAATATAAGTTAATAATAATATATAATGTTTAAATTGTTACTGCCTTTAGTTATTATTTTGGAATAAATGTAAAAATGAGTAAAAACACTAACTTTTTAGTTTTTAGTATTTATACTTGGTTTTAATAAATAGAACATTACATAGTGTAAAAATAAGAAAATAGAATTTTATTTGGTCTCTTTTTTTATGTAATGGTAACTTAAAATTGTGTAAAAGGGACATAAATGAGGACTTTGCCTCCTCAATTTAAAACACCACCGCACACCACTGGCTGAGAGGTGCCACACGTGATTAAGTTAGCTGTTACGCTTTCTCGAATGGTCTCATCTCCCTATAATATATCTCTGGATCAATATTAGCAGCCACACCAATGCAAAGAATAATTTCTGCGCTTCTGCGCTTCCTGGTCTTAGTTTATTGACATTGTCACTTATCTGCTTCACAAATTTGAAGATGAGTTTTTGGTAACACAAGAAAACAAGTTCATCTGCAAGTTTCCACTCTAAGATAAATAATTCTGTAATGTTTTTTTCCTAATTCTTTGCTGGCTACAACACTCCAGCATAATGCAACTAGTGGTCCATAATGGGACTAGGGATGTGCACGAGTACTCGAGTACTCGAATGTGACAGCAAAGTTCGGTCATGAAAATGATCACTGTGACTTTAAAAAATATATTTATTTTTTCTGATTGGTTATAGTGGCATTTTGGGCGGTACCTGAGGTCTGATTGTTTAGCGTTAGCAGGGTTTTAGCACTGTGAAGTAACATGAAAAAACTATGAATGGCTGTATTTTTATTAACATTAACAAAGATTAACAAATACAGTTACAAATGTATTACTCATGGTTAGTTCATAAATGAACCTTATTAAAGTGTTACCACAAATTAGATAAGATGCTTGAACACACATGTAAGATCCAGACAGGTGAAACAGAATATTTTTGTAAGTTGGATTCATAAAGACTTGTTTCTGAAAGAATGATTCAGTGATAGACACATTTTTAACAGTGACAGTCGTCACTTTCAGAACAGAAGGTAATTTATTATACATACAGTTGTGGCCAGAATTATTGGCACCCTTCATAAATATGATCAAAGATGAATCTAAAAATAAATCTGCATTGTTTATCCTTTTGATCTTTAATTCATAAAATTAGCAAAAATCTAACCTTTCATTGAAGGAAAATAATTGAAAGTGGGGGGAAAAACACATTATGAAATAAATATTTTTCTCCAAAACACGTTGGCCACAATTATTGGCACCCCTAGAATTTTTTATGAGTAAAATATCTCTGAAGTACATTCCCATTCATATTTACATTTTTTTAGCTCACCAGGGTGATCATGAACATGAAATTGTCCAGCCATGACTTCCTGTTCCACAAGAGTATAAACATGAGGAAACACAAAGGCCAAATTCCCTTAATCATCACAATGAGAAAAAACAAAGAATATAGTTCTGATGTGCAGCAAAAGATTGTTGAGCTTCACAAAATAGAAAGTGGCTGTAAGAAAATAGGTAAAGCATTGAAAATCCCCATTTCCACTATCAGGGCAATAATTAAGAAGTTCCAATCAACTAAAGATGTTACAAATCTGCCTGGAAGAGGACATGTATCTAAATCGCCCTAATGCACAGTGAGGAGGAAAGTTTGAGTGGCCAAAGACTCTCCAAGGATCACAGCTGGAGAATTGCAGAGATTAGTTGAGTCTTGAGTCTCAGAAAACCAAAAAAAAAAAAGATCAAACAGCACCTACATCCCCACAAGTTGTTTGGGAGGGTTTCAAGAAAAATCCTCTGCTCTCATCCAGAAACAATCTCCAGCATATTCAGTTGTCAGATAAGACTGGAACTTCAAACGGGACCGGCTTCTATGGTCAGATGAAACTATAAAAAGAGCTTTTTGGCAGCAAATCCACCAGATGGGTTTGGTGCACACATGGATAAAAAGTGCCCCATGCCCACGGTTAAATATACTGCTGGATCTTTAATGTTGTGGGCCTATTTTTGTGCTGGAGGTCCTGGACATCTTGTTCAGATATATCGTATCATGGATTCTATCAAATACCAACAGATAAAAAATCAAAACCTGACCGCTTCTGCTAGAAATCTTATAATGGGCCGTGGTTGGATAATCCGTCGGGACAATGATCCAAAACAAACATCAAAACCAGCACAAAAATGTGTCACTGAGCACAAAATGAAGCTTCTGACATGGCCATCCCAGTCCCCTGACCTGAACCCTAAAGAAAATGAGTGGAGTGAACTGAAGAGAAGCACCACCAGCATGGAGCTGGGAATCTGAAGGATCTGGAGAGATTCTGTATGAAGAAATTATCTCTGATCTCTTCTAAGGTGTTCTCCAAACTCATCAGGCATTATAGAAGAAGACTCAGAGCTGTTCTCTTGGCAAAAGGAGGTTGCAAAAAGAATTGAATAAAAGGGTCCCAATAATTGTGGTCAACGTGTTTTGGAGAAAAATATTTCATAATGTTATTTCCCCCCCACTTTCAATTCTTTTCCTTCAATGAAAGGATAGATTTTTGCTAATTTTATAAATTAAAGATCAAAAGGATAAACAATGCAGATTTATTTTTAGAGTCATCTTTGATCATATTTATGAAGGGTGCCAATAATTCTGGCCACAACTGTAAACATCAGCGTTTCTATCTGAATAATAAAATGTTTTATTCTTCTGTTATAATTGGAATAGGCGTATTTGTCACACAGAAATAATGATACTGTGCGTTTAAAAAGCCAAGGGGTAAAAACTTTTTTTTTTCTTGCATTAAGAGCCAAGGGGTAAAAACTTTTGAATTTAAATATCAAGGTAAATTGAACTTAATTTTTCTTCTGGGAAACATGCAAGTATCTTCTGTTGCTTCCGAAGGGCAGTACTAAATGAAAAACAATTATACTTAAAATAAGAAAAATTGCGACATCTTCATCCTGTTCATAAGTTTTCACCCCCCGACTCTTAAAGGGATAGTTCACCCAAAAATGAAAATTTGATGTTTATCTGCTTACCCCCAGCGCATCCAAGATGTAGGTGACTTTGTTTCTTCAGAAGAACACAAACAATAATTTTTAACTGCAACCGTTGCCGTCTGTCAGTCAAATAATGGGAGTGAATGGGAACTCGATCAATAAGAGTAAATAAAACGTGCATAGACAAATCCAAATTAAACCCTGCGGCTCGTGATGACACATTGATGCCCTAAGACATGAAACTCTCGGTTTGTGCGAGAAACCGAAGAGTATTTATATTCTTTTTTTACCTTTAAAACACTACAATGTCCAACTGCGTTCAGCATTCGCTTAGTGAGGTCTGATCGCGCTCTGACAACGACAGTGATGTCTTGCGCTTATACTTCAATGAGTGCTAGACATTACTTCCGCTGTAAAATATCTTACTCAGGACAGTACTAAATAAAAAATAACATGCATTTTGTATGATCCCTCTTATTTTATTAAAATTATTCACATTTTCACAGATTCTGCAAGTGGTTCACATATTTTTTTTCTCACCACTGTATCTGATTAATCTCATATAGGATGCATTTGGTTGAGTTTATTAACCCGCGAGCAAAGCTCTTCAGTTTACTGGTGTTCATTAACTCTTCAGCGTCGGCTCAAACAGCATTATTGACTATGATAGTATACTCATCTGTATACTTTTACACGTGTGTCAGTGGTGTCTTTTTACAGTTTTACGTCATCAAATTGCGAACGGTTTGTGAGATCGGCCAAATTTAGTGACTACCGATCAAGTCATAGAATGTGATTACCGATTACCGATCTGCGGAGCATCCCTACAGTGTTATGTTTTCAACAGTAAGCCTATGATTTAATTTAAAAAACAATTTTGTGGTGGAAAATGCACAGGGATGTCTGGAATCACTTGACAAAGTGAAAATACAGTTAAGTGCAAGATGTGCAGCACCAATCTGCCATATACATAATGAGAACATGATTTTGAATGTTGTGATTTCTTTGTGCTTTAGTTCAGCGCGTTGTTACGTGAAGAGTAGGGGTGGGACGGTTTGCTGTAAAAAAAAAATCGAACCGTTCGGTTCTCCACCAACGGTTCGGCACGCACTTGCACCGCGGTTCATCCCAAATCTTACTACGCATCCAAAATATGGTTTGACTGAAACAGTCACTTTAAACAAATCTTCAATGACTTGCCGAAAGCTCTATGACCATTTACGCCATCATCACCCGGGTGTTGATAGCGTGCGAGCGCAGGTGAGACCTGAACATCTCACGTTGCTATCTGTGTTTAAACTAAACTCATTTAAACCTTGCCGATTTAAACATTCATCTGTAAGACGCGAAAAATAACTTATCCGAAGGGTGTACATGGAGAGCCGCGTCACAGCGCACAAATACTCTCGCGCAAATTCTCTTTCAAGTCTTGCACCTAAATGGACAAATTCACACTAAAATTATGTCAACATGCCCATCTTAGCGAGTATCCTAACAAACATAGTAGGTTATGCCTTAGGAGAAAAACAAGAATTTTAAACCATAATAATCACTGAATTATGGTTTAAAGTAGGGCTGCACGATATATCGCATGCGATTGTCACGCGCATTTCGTCAGTAAAGCCGGTTCCCTGATTACCGCTAAATCGCCATCACCTGCTTTCAGATGGAGCGGCATATAATAGACAGAGCCGTAGTTCACTGACAAGCCACGCAATATCGCGTTCATTATCGAAGGCGATTCATCTGCGATATGAACGCGATATTGCGTGGCTTGTCAGTGAACTACGGCTCTGTCTATTATATGCCGCTCCATCTGAAAGCAGGTGATGGGACAGCAGTCTACTATTCCTGCTCAATGCGTTTTAATGTTAATCGAACGACAAAGCACGAAGAAGTCACTCTTGACTGAATAGCTTTTTTTAACTTCAATAATGTTTCATCTTTATTTAACTATTCAAAGAAGTTTATATGCAGTGTTATTTTATATTTGATTACTTTATTCAATTTCTGTACCTGAAAGCTGTTAGATAAAACCTGAAAAACCTGAAAAGCTTTGTTTATTTATTTGTATCTTAGCTCTCATGTATTTATTTGTGCCGTTTCTTGTAATTAGATTATTTGTTTTTATTTTCTTTATCTTTATTTGACAATCGTCCTATTTTTTACTGAACATAGCACATACCGAACTGTACCGAAACCTTGACACTAAAACTGTGATACAAACCGAACCATGAGAAATCTGAACCGTCCCACCCCTAGTGAAGAGTGCATCCACAAAGTAACACTTTCTGGCTAGCACGCAAGTTAGTTCAAGCACACTTGCATCCACAAGACATAAAAATGCCCATCCCTAAATATGGGACTAAACAGCAAAGATTATCTGAGCAGTCCAGAGAGTCAGTCAGCTCTGCTTGCTTACTGACTGCTTAATGCCCCAGGGAGAACAGACAGCTCCTTGTGTTTCACTGTGATTTCTTTATCGACCCTGCAACCACAAACACCACAGATGCACACTACTGGCATATCAAGATTCAGATCTGTATGTCTTAAAACATTAACAAACACAAACAGTTGTGACTCACAAACAGTCACATGCAAATCTTTCAGAAATTGCTTTTTAGAAGTAACTGTAAGAATCAATACATCATTGGAGAGAACAATAGTGCTGAACCGCAAGCATTTCCCAAACATTAAGGACACATAGAGGAGACACCTGCATCATGTGCATAAACATGCACTCATAGAAGTCATTAATGCAAATGTGTACTGCATACTCTGACTCATACACTCCAGGGCTCGACAGTAAGGAGAGAGTTTCAGGCCTTCCCTTGTCCGATCGGATGAGTGTTGCATCCATGTATGCTGTCAATTCACATGTGTTCTAGCATTCAAAAACAACTAGACAGAATAGAATATAACATAAAGCTTGTCTGTTAACTCACCTTAAGAACGCAATGTTGATGTGTAGAGGTACTGAGAAAAATATAAAAAAAATTTAAACAATCAAAAATGCCAGAAGATAAAAATTAATTTAAAGTGAAGTTGAAACTACCGACATGTGGGAAATACGGTATAAAATTATTTGGGCTTGCATACCTCTCTCATTCAGCACGAATCAAAATTTTACGTTAATTGCATTATATACATCCCTTTCTTAAAAAAAGTTGCAGCATGTTTCAGATGATAAAAACACAAATTGCTCCAGGAAATACAGTTTTTAGACAAACACTGTATTTCCTGGAACAAGTTGTGTTTTTATCATCTGAAACATGCTGCAACTTTTTTTAGACATACATAGACATACAACGCTTATTTAGAGATGCAAATTTTGTAGTAAATAATATTTTAATATAAAACACATTACAGCACATTTCTGCCAAATTAACTGGAAATTGTGGAAAATAATTGTTATGGCAATGACTTTGCATATTGACCGATATTGTAGTGCAAGGCTGTTTGAGAGAAGGGAAAAAGGGGTGGAGAGAAAAAGAAAGAGATCTCTCTCTATCTCTCTCTCTTTCTTATTTGCCCTGAGGTCAATGAATCATTAGCCAGGTGTCTGTCTTGGCAGCTCACAGGTAAAGTCTTAATGGTAGGTTAGTAGATCAGGAGAAGGTAAACGGGCAAGTGTAATGACTAGAATCACATCAGTGCATTCTTTTAGCCGATGAGGTGATGGAAGCCTAATGGTTATGGATCTGTGCTGCTACCACTAAAGCCGGGTGCACACTGTGCAATTTATAATAGTCCTTTATGATTATTGCTTGTCAGATTGTACGAACATGATCCTCATGTCACACTGTGGGATCTCAGCTGTCATTATGTCAGACTGTACAAACAGTGGACGATGGACGCATGCAGGAAAACCTTTTTTTTTACATCAACCCATACACGTTCGGTGACTGTGAGCTGCATTACACGCAGGACTGAAATGGTGGCTAACAAAGAAATCTCTAGCGTTAATTTTGATCATGGCTTGTCTTGAAAAACTAGTCAATTTGAAGGTCATCGTCGGAGAATGCTGAAGGATTGTGTGCCAAATCTTCTGACAAAGCCAGAATTTCGGCTGAGGTAAAATTTGATCGCAACGGTCATTACTTGGTTGTCGGCGAACATGTCAAACTAATGACCAAAAGACTACAGATTTTAGCCTAGGATCAGAGGAATATTTAAAGATTTTCAAAATTTATCTCAGACGACCAAATCATGGCCAAAATCGTACAGTGAACCTTGCACAAAAGACAAAACCCCATCCATTTCTGTTTAATAATAAACAAGTCTGTATTTTCCAAGATTCACATTACTCTCTAAATCTGAGGTTATTCAAAGGAAAGGACATCTGAAACATTTCTTTACCACCAAATGCTTGTAATTCCTTATGATTCAATTTTCAGGCCACGCATTTAGTTTTCTGTTGCCATGTTTCATATTTATGCCAAAGGAGGTAAAAAAAAAAAGAAAAAAGGAAAAAGTGAATCATAAACTATAAATGACTAACTGCATGGGAATCAACAGAACAGAGCAAGAGAAAGAGAGAGAAAGAATGAGAGCAAGTTTGTTTGCACTACAGGTCACATTCATTCCTTGGGTTTTAATCACTGAGTTCAAAGTTCAGTCATTCTGACACTAAAATGAGTTTAGGATTGCTGTGGCATTTGCTGAAGGGGAATAAACCTGAACAAAATGGGTCAAAATTACTCCAGCAAGTGTATGTATGTGCCTGCACAGAGGAAAGACAGAGGAAGAGAGTTTAAAGTACAACTTCACCACAGCACAAAAGTTGGTATGGATTTATGGCATAGAAATGTTGCTTTAGCAGCTATATGCTACAGATTTTATGGGGCAGAAGTATGATTGAATTAGGGATATTGTAATTAACTTAAACCATTAAAAAAAAATAATAATCATTACATTAAATAAAATAGATGTTAACTGAAATAAAATAAAATATAAAAAAAATATGTTTTACTTCGGTTGCCAAGGCAGCATTTTGTGTGTGTGTGTGTACGTATATATATATATATATATAAACACACAACAAAATTACTACAACTTAAAATAAAAGCATTGAAAATACTAATAAAAATTATAATAGCATCTCAATAATAATAAAATATCACTGAGTTGACTTATAAACCATTAGCCTTTCCAAGTAAAAATGTTTGCAAAGATGGGCTTTAACACTTTGTTAAAATAAAATGATGATAAGAATCTAATATATTGTCTGCAATAAAAGTGATGAATAATGGGTAGCTGAAAGCACCTACACCTAAAACAACCAAATACCCAGCTAAGACCTGTTAAAAGTTAAACAATACAAAACCTATCAACAGAGACAAGGCTGAGAACCTATTTAAGCATTATTACTTTTCTGCAGACCCTTCAAAATCTCCACTTCCAGTCATAACCCTGTCATAACCTTCCATTATAAAATGTAGAGCATATTCAACCCAGGAACCCTCAAAAAGCCAAAGACATATTCTGTCTACCCTTACATTTGATAAATACAGCAACATTTACCACTCAACAGGCTTTTATATTAATGGCACAAGCCAACAAAAACACTCAAATGAGCAGCTGCCAGCCAATGCTGTTGCCATAATCATATTCATAAGAGATTGTTCTCAACCATAGATCACATCTGCATTGCATAAGCAGACTTTGACAGTTTATAGTCACAAAGGACAGACCACATGATTATATATGTTTTGGACTGAAATTATGCACAAAAATACAAGCTCCAACAGACAAGTTGAGTACTCGCGTTACACAACATTTTAAAGTCTGGGGTTTATCACTTATGGCAACTAATATTTTACCAGTCAAACCACATCACTTATTACAATATAACGTAACTGTAAATGTGCAGGTCAAAAGCCACTTAGAACAGAACAGTAAACAACATCACAAAAGAATAGTTTTACTGCCTCATACCAAGAAGATGACCTACAAATACCTAACCAGCTGTCAATCACATATTCAAGTTTATTTCAATGCAGCTCTCTCTTTCTCACTTTCAACATGACTATGTGTCATGATACACATTCCCACGCAGTGATGTGTCGTTTTAAACACACACTGGGCACTGAACGGTTAAGAACCGTTATTCTATGTGATTAATGTCAAGAGGGATAACACAAAACTAACCTAATTTTGTCGCTTCCAACATTATCGTGGTTTAAAGGGTGTACGCATATTTTCTTTCACTGGCAGTTATATTTCTAGTCTCATCTGTTAGGAGTTTCACCGTTAACCGCACGGAGAGCTCGCAACGGGTCAGATTTGATTTGACGCCGTCCGTTGAGCTCGCGAGCCGAGCGGGAAACGAACGGTGACGACGACACACAGCGCGATTCAACCGATAAAAACTGAGGGGAAAATACTTACGCGAGCGAGTGCTGTTTTCCGTTTCGTCCTCCGCCGTAACCTGTTTATCCTCAAACAGCGAATCTGAGATTTGTCAACCTCTCCCTTCGTCCCGCAGCCATCTTTCTCCTCAGATTGCACGGACACACCCACGCGCACGGGACGCTGTGACGTTACATTGGAGGGTGGAGGCCAAGGCGAGAGGTGTGTTGTTTTGCTCGGAGCGCCACCGCAGGCGAAAATGGTGAATTGATGAAGTATTTTTTTTGTTTTTGTGAATTGATGAAGTGGAGTATGAATATTAATTGTTTATCACGTCGACTTTGGGTTGGTTTGTAACCTTTAAGTGAGCGGCCAGACACGACACGTAATTAATATTGATGAGTTGGTCATGGTAGGTAAAATTCGTCCACTGCTGTGCAGAAAAACACAACTTTGATATAAATGCTGCCACCAGGTGGTAATTACATTTTTTTTTTACTTCCCTGATATAATAAATGAAAAAACAAGAATGATTCACTTTCAAAATACGACAGTAAAGTATATATCATGTCATATTTTACATACTGAATACACTATAGTTTATAGAACATTGTAATAATAAGGATAGCTCATTGTCTATGTTTTTAAGTCCGAGATAGATACTTGATTTATTACTTTTGAAGTAGCCTACTAAAAATCTATTTTTACCTTTCCTCAGTTACCCTATTCCTCTCTCTAGAGTTTTCAGAAATCACACAGATTGCTGAGCCAGGAGGAAACTGCTTACCTGGTTCCTCTGGAGAAATGTTGTCATGGCAATGAGCATCATGTACCTGTGTTATATGGGTGGGGTTGCTTGTTGTTATGACACAGCTATGTGGTCAAACAATGGTTGTGTTTCCTTCATCTGTCTTGTAAAGTTGTTATAAATTCACTGACCTTCATATTCTTTTGTAAATACTAAACATGAACACAAATCTCTGGACAAGGATTTTCGCACTGCAACGCATTAACAAGAATGCTGACGTGGAAGAGAATAAGGGAGAAGAATCAAATAAGAAGAAAGAGGAGACTCCAAAAATAAAGTGAGTTTTAGTTAAAATACAGCTCTGGAAAAAATTAAGAGACCACTTAACATTGATTTCTGAACTTGGAGTGGTCTCTTAATTTTTTCCAGAGCTGTATTTTGTCACATTTGTTACTGTAATGTTGTATTATAAAAACTTTATTAAGTTTAAGTCTGACAAGAAATAATTACAGTTCTTTGTTATTTTAAGGGGTTTTTGGATTAAAAAAGAAGGCCATATATAAAGACACTAACACAAAATGTTATATATGTCTCTCTCAGCTGGAAGGAATGGATAATTGATCCATCTGAAGAGTTTTACTACACATGGTTGCAAATTATGATACTCCCTATCTGCTACAACTGGGTCATCATAATATGCAGGTAGGAAAACATTGAGGTTTGACTACTTTCTGTCGAACTACATCTGTATCAATTTATGCAGCACACTTTCTTTTATTTCATTTTTACCTTTTGATAAGAACAATATTTTTAAAAGAAAACTGTTACTGTAAAATGGCAACATTAACTGTGAGTGTCTGTGAAATGAAGACACTAAAAGTTTAGTTCTAAAGTTATTACAAATATGAAGATATCATTTGGATTTCAAGTCTTAACAGTAGTTAATTTGCTTAGAAATCATTATTCTTGTGTGCCAGGAGAACTGAATTTAAAAGATCTATGTTGTTAAAAGGACATGTTTCTATGCAATTGAAGAGACATATTTGGCAGCATGGCTCACCTTGGATTATATCTGTGACTTGATCTTTGTGCTTGACACAGTTATTGGGTTTCGCACAGGTAAGTGTGCATCTTGTCTCTTTATTTGTTTGTTTATTGCAAGTATCCTAACTTTGAACTTAATTTTGAATTTTGCTTCTGTACAGATTGACTTTACCATAGATTAATATAAATAAATAAATAAATAAATAAATATTTAAAATTAATTACATTTTTTACAAATTTTTAAAGCATCATATTGCTTGTTTTCTTCTTCTTCTTTTTTGTTGTCACTGTACAAATGTTCCCCAGATCGCAACATTGGCCTTCTGGAAAACATATAGACACCCTTTTAAAAAAGGCTTTCTCTTCACAGGTTTTCTGGAGCAGGGTATCATGGTGCGAGACTTGTCCCGTTTGAAAACGCGTTACATACGCTCCTCTCGATTCAAATGGGACATTGCCTCTCTGTTGCCCACTGATCTGCTCTATCTGAAACTGGGGATACACACACCTCTAGTCCGGGTAAACCGCTTCCTGCGCACGGGCCGTTTGAACGAGGCCTTGGACCGCATGGAAACGCGAACATCCTATCCGAACACCTTCCGCGTTGCCAAACTCATGCTGTATATCTTTGTGCTCATCCACTGGAATGCCTGCATCTACTTCTCCCTGTCTAATTATATAGGCTTTGGTGCGGATCCCTGGGTCTATCCCAACATCTCCGACCCCGACTTTGCTTCCACGAGACGTCAGTACTTCTACTGCTTCTGGTTTTCCACTCTCATCCTCACCACAGTGGGTGACACTCCGACGCCCGAACGTGAAGAAGAGTATCTCTTTCTGGTCGCAGACATGTTGATCGCCGTGCTGGTGTTTGCATCCGTTGTGGGGAGCATGGGGGACGTGATATCAAGCTTACGTGATCGTGACAACGTGTTTTTTCCCAATCACGAGCTGGTGAAGGGTTATCTGCGCAGCCGGCGCATCAGCAAAGAACTGCAGAAACGCGTCAACGACTGGTACCAGCATCTGCACATTAACAAGTGGGTCTTTCTAGAGTCTGTGAGCCCAAACAGCAGTATTTAAAGACGCCAAAGCCACATCTACACGAATGTTTAAAAGTCTGGGGTCAGCAGGGCCAGATTTACTGGCACATGCCTACACTCTAAAAACTGCTGGGTTAAATATGGACAAAACCAGGGATTGGGTTGTTTTCACCCAGCCATTTTTTTTCAACCAATTTTGGATTTATTTTTTTAGCCAGCAATATAGTAATATAGTAAAAGGCGTGTTTTTGCTCACCCCCAAATAGGGGCAAATTTGTGGGGTATTTTAAGCTGAAACTTGACCAGACCAGAGACTTATATTACATCATGTGAAAGAGGGCATAATAGGTGCCTTTTAACCCAACCTGCTGGGTTTGTCCATATTTTACCCAGCTTGGGTTTTTTTAACCCAGCATTTTTTAGAGTGTATGCTCACACGTCCGGGGGGCCCAATTACAGTGAGGAGAAATATATAGGCTATATTTAAAATTTAATTATTATTTCACTCTAATGCTAAAATGCTGTAAGACAATTACTATATAAATTAATTAATGCAATTTAAAATATATAGTTTAGTATGTAAGCTACCATAAATTATTTATAATGCATCATTCTACATCTGGATCACATTAGACCAATTTAGCAGTTTTGTTTGCTGTTTTGGGGTAGTAATATTATAGCAAATGTTATATGGCAAATACAGCTAATTTCAAAGAATAATGATAGTAAAAACTATAATATTAATGTTAATTGATGAATGACGACAACAACAATAAAAACAATAATAATAGTAGAGTAATAGAGAGGGGGGGCAAAAATGTATTTTGCGTATGTCACAATAAGAGGTTAAAGGGTTAGTTCACCGAAAATTAAATTTCTGTCATTAAATACTCATGTCGTCCCAAACCCATAAGGCCTTCGTTTATCTTCGGAACACAAATTAAGATATTTTTGATGAAATCCAAGGGTATCTGATCCACACGTAAACAGCAATGACATTGCACATTTTGAGGTCCAGAAAGGTACTAAAGTTATCGTTAAAACTGGCAATGTGGCTACAGTGGCTCAACCTTAATATTATGAAGTGACGAGAATGCTTTTTGTGCACATAAACACCACTGCACTGAACCATTGTAGGTTTTAACAATGCCTTTAGTACCTTTCTGGACCTCAAAAGGTGCAATGTCATTGCTGCCTATATATGTGTGGATCAGATACCCTCGAATTTCATCAAAAATATCTTAATTTGTGTTCCGAAGAAAAATGAAGGTCTTACGGGTTTGGGACGACATGAGGGTGAGTAATTAATGACAGAAATTTCATTTTTGGGTGAACTAAACCTTTAAAGGGATAGTTCACAGAAAAAATGAAAATTCTTTCATCATTTACTTACCCTCAAGTTATTCCAAACCTGTATGAATTTCTTTCTTCTTCTGAACACAAAAGAAAATATTTTTAAGAATGTCGGTAACCAAACAGTTAATGGGCCCCATTGACTTCCATAGTATATGGGGAAAAAAATACTATGGAAGTCAATGAGGCCCATTAAATATTTGGTCACCGACCTTTTTTGAAATATCTTCTTTTGTGTTCAGAAGAGGAAAGAAATTCATACAGGTTTGGAATAACTTGAGGGTGAGTAATGATGACAATTTTCATTTTTGGGTGAACTATCTCTTTAATCCAACCCTGGGGTCAGAACAATATTTTTAAAGAAATGTATACTTTTATTCAACTTTTATTCAGCTTTGCCATCACAAGAATAAAATACATTTTAAAATATAATAAAATAGGAAACAGTTCTTTTAAATTGCAATAATATCGCAATAATATTTCTGTTACTATATTTCTGATCAAATAAATTCAGCCTTAGTAAGCAAGAGACTTCTTTAAAACAACGAACCCAGATTTTTGAGCGGTATAGTGTAAATGTAAAAAAAATTGCTAAATTGCAAAAGAAAACAAAATATTACAAGTGGCATCTGCAAAAAACACTGCTAGATTCTCTCAGAACCAAAGCTTAGCCATTTTGTTCTGAGCCATACTTTTAACCAGTTGTTCCCAAGATTATTTTAATTTTTATTTTTTGTCAAATCTTTGTTTCCACCCAAATTATGTGTCTGGAACAGAAAGATCACACGGGAAAACGAGATTCTTCAACATCTTCCAATCACACTTCAGACAGCAACCGCCGTGAGCGTGCATCTGCCCATTCTGTCTAAAGTCACCATCTTTCAGAACTGTGAGAAAAGTCTGTTGGAGCAGCTGGTACTTAAACTCACCCCACAGGTTAGAAAACAGGTGGCACACCTGGACAGGATTAAGTCTAACATTAGAGTCAGTGGAACCGAGTCACGCATGTTGTACTTGACCTCAGCGATATTTTATATGTTTGCTGTTGTCATTATTGGACTGTATAGTTTGCTAGTAAATCTTACAGTATTATACCTGAATCTCTTCTATCCTCTTTAGGTGTATAGCCCGGGAGAGTACGTATGCAAGAAGGGTGATGTAGGTCATGAGATGTACATCATTAAAGAGGGGAAGCTGGCAGTGGTTGCAGATGATGGAGTCACTCAGTTTGCTGTTCTGGGGGATGGAAACTTCTTTGGAGAAATCAGTATCCTGAATATCAAAGGTCTGAAATGCTAAAGACCAGTACAGTATTTACTACATTCAGCATAATCATATTCCACATAATTAGTATCCACTACAATAACCTACTGTATATCCATCAACATGGTTAAGGGTTCATAAAACACCTTCTACAACAACAACAACAAAAAATGCTTTTTATTGTTTTGGAAATATAAAAAGTGTTCTCAAGACTTTCCTTTGAGGGCTTAGAAATAATAAAGTAATTCCCTTGTTCTATGCATTTACCTGAGATTAAACATTCTCCACAATGTTTAAATAGAACCTAATAATTGACCTTTAATATATTTTTATATATATATTTTACTCACCCCCATGCTGTTATTTTCATTATTCCATGAAACACAAAAGGAGAGCAGAATGTCAAAGCTATTGTTTTCCATACAAGAAATGTGGATGATAATTTATACAACAAAAAATAATCCATATGACTCATACACTATGTTTTACTAAAATAGTCTTCTGAATCCATACAATAACAATAACTTTTGTTTTCCCTCATTTGTTATCCGCTATCAAATTTCTTCAGATGACTTTGCATGGATGGGATTGTCTTTTGGTGCTTTTGTTGTATGGAAAAAAAGAAGCTTGAGCTGAGAATCTCATTTTGTGTAATAAAATAATATGCGATTCGAACAGCATGTCTACAAAAAGAAAAGCACATTTAGCTGTATTATAACATAATAAATCACCATAAATATTACATAATTCATCACAACTCTCATTAATGCACAGGTAACAAATCAGGAAACAGACGAACAGCCAACATTCGCAGCATTGGTTACTCAGATCTGTTCAGCCTATCGAAAGAGAACCTGACTGAAACACTTCTTGAGTACCCTGCTGCCAAGCGCCTGTTGGAGGAGAAGGGTCGACAGATCCTGACAAAGATGGGGATGCTGGAAGAGACAGATGAAGGGGAGGGAGAGGTGGAGAAAACAGAGGACAAGGTTAACCGTTTAGAGGCCTGCCTAGAGACGCTGCATACCAAACTGGCTCGGCTGATAGCTGAACTGGAGTCTAGTGCCCGCAAAATGATGCAAAGAGTGGAACAATTGGAACTGCAGACAGAAGGATGGGAAGGCATCGTGGCCGAGGGTGCACAGGAAGAAATAGAAGAGCGGGAAAAGGTAAAAGAGAGGGAGATTGGGGATGGGAAAGGAGAAGGAGAGAAGGAAGATGAAGAGGAGCCAGTGGTTGAAGGAGAGAGAGGAGAGGGTGATGGAGGAGAGGAGAGCCTGGGAGAAAAGAAGAATGTAAAAGAAAATGAAATAAGTGAAAAGGAGAAAGAAGAGACAGAGGAAGAGCTAATAAAAACAGAAACACATCAGGATCAGAAAAGAGATGAAAAGTAGGTAGAAAATATATGTAAAATATACACTACCATTCAAAAGTTTGGGGTCAGTAAGATTTTAAAAAATGACAATAAAGACTTTTATAATGTTACTTTTTTTTTTACTTCAAATAAATGCTGTTCTTTCATCAAAGAATCCTTTGTTATGGTTTTTAACAAAAATATTAAGCAGCACAGCTGTTTTTAACACTGATAATAAGAAATGTTTCTATATTTACTTTATTTTAGTTCAAATAAATGCAGTGAGGTGACCAGAGGTTTACCCCAAACCTTTAAACAGTAGTGAATATCAGTGTACCATAATATGCATTTAATAAAATTCTGGCATTTAGATACAAAATACAGTCTGTACTGTTATAAATGTATATGTTTTAAGTGATACATTAAAGGAAGGTTTATTACCATTTGAGAGCATTGTTTTTTATCTAACAAAGACAAATTAATATTATTTTTTACATATTATTTAAAATTATATCATTATTTTTGATATATTATATAAAGTTAATATATTATGAATATTTAAATATTAATATATTAAACATATAAATATAATACTTAAACTGCAGCAAACATCTCTGGAAATCAAAGCTACATTATATGATCCCACTAATAGCGTTGCTTGGCTCCATTCAGACGCTAGGTGGCAGCACATACTCCAGTTTCACAGATATATTCATCAAAACATGAAACCAGAGGGCATCAGTTTGGCGGTAAATGTCTCATACTATTTCTAAATGAATTGAGCAACTACAGATCCATCTTAAAATTATTCAAAAAAGAGGATTTACTGAAAAAAAAGTTTTGGTTTTTCATGAAATAACACTTCTACAGAGGGGCCATGGTGGGAACTCCAGTAATATACGGCCCACCTAAAGAGTCCTGTGGCCCACCTTACATGTCAGCCTGGTTCTCATGGTGTGAAATTTCCTACCATGCAGAGTTCATTGTTTGTTAGAGTCCTTACCACATTCTTCTGCATTGGTAAAGAAAATTGTAAAATGTAGGAATTCAGTGCTGTTTATCTTTGCTCAGTGTGCTTCTGTGATTGAATACTCCATTGGAAAAGGGAAAGCTGCAGTCAGCAATCAATGTACTGCAGTGCAGTTTATTCTAATCGTCGCACCCTCTTAATTGAGTAAGTCTGATAATGTTCTTCTTCAAATAAGCAACAAATTAAGAATACTAATTACGTTGGCTCAAGCTAACTATTATGCATGCCTAAATATTTTGTATATTATCCGGTTAAATTGTTGGTATTGACGTCACTTTCAACTTGGTTCACTCTCACACTCCTGCTTTGGGCTGACGCACCAATTAAATCCCCAGAGAGTTTGTTTTAAACACATTACAGAGCATGTGCATGTCTTATCTTGCTTAATAACAAATCAAGTGAAATCAAATACAGAAACAGCTTTTTCTTCTCTCTTTTCCTCTGTTCGCTTCTCTGTGCGGTGGTGGTGTATCAGGGGCCTGTCTCAACTACACACTCCTGCGCCGAGTCCTGCTGTGGTAGCAAATTACTGGGCCTACCACTGGGTGATAGTGTTACCCACTAGAGCTGATCGCCGTTGTCCTCAGGTTAGTCTCTTAAAGATTATGATAGGACAAACAGCAAAATGAGAGACTTTAGTTCTCATATAACTGGAGAAAAAAAAAAGAAAAAAGATATGAGGTCATTAAAATGATTAAGAGGAAAAGTATAACAGCACTCGGGTATACACCTTATTTTTAATGTAAGAGCAGGCAATGCTAACTTGAATGTGCAAGGCTTCTGGTGTCATTCGCTTGCAGTTATTTTACCTGTACAAAATATCTATGCTGCTTGATATTGCAAACTGATATTTGTTATCATGTTATTTTAAATCATAAACACAAGGTTTGTTGTGCAAATAGTTGCACTTTGTATTTCTTCTTGTTATTTACCTAAAGTGGCTATTGAATCAGAAGTCTCGCACATTCAAAGAAAATAGCTTACTTCCGTGTTACAAAATAAGGTGGATATGTTACACAGAATGCATACTTAGTATTCTTAATAGAGTGGTGCAGGGATGATGTCAAAACCTGAAAGACTAATTCGCCACTGATTCCTTGATTTTCCTATTGGTTTTTAAAATGGGTTTTTTCTATTACTAAGATCTATGGTAAACATAAGTTGACGATACTTGGACGTTTTGTTCTACAATCAAAAACGCATTTTGAAGCTGTTTTGTTTATTTAAAAAAAAAACATATGTTTCTAATAGGTAACTAGATAAGAATGTTTGGGGTGTGAGTGTGTGTAGTTTACATTGTAGAATACACTGTCCAAGTATCGTCAACCTATGTTTACCACAGACTTTATTTTACTCATAAATTTAAAGTCCGCATGAACCAGAAGTTGCAAACGGCTTTTCTCCAGTGTTGTGACGTATTTCCAAGTGAAACAGAATATTGAATAGAGGGCAGAGTTTTACTTTAGCACTCCTCCTCTCCATCTCTCACGCTCCTCCTCTCCATATCTCGCTCACAGCAGACGAACGGTTGCAAAGGAGTGGTTTACGCGTTTTCAACCCAAGCCGTCAAACTGACGTTATCAGAGAAGGTACACCATTCCAGACCAGAAGTAAATTTTCTGATTTTGATTAAAGATTACCACGACAAACAATTTTTTTCTGTGTTTTAACTTGCACGGATTAATTGTTTACCACAAGATTAGTAATATGCACTAGTAAAGTTAATGGGGTCGATTTTGATTTCATGTGTACTTTAACAACTCCAATATAAAAGCTTATAGGAAAATCTCGGAAGAACCACTGGCGAATTAGTCTCCCGGGTTTTGACGTCATCCCTGCAACACTCTATAGATCTTATGCACCAGAGAAACAAGCGTGCAGCCATCTTTAAAATTTAGTTTGAACTTCCGTTTTAGCTCTGTATATTTCTTTGGCATCACAGTCGAAGAGGAATTAGCTGGTGAAGTGGATTTACTTATTGTAGAGTTAATGAAAGTTCTGTCATGACAACTCTCTGAGTGTTTGGCATGGTAATGGGTATGACAATGTTGATCTGTTTGGTCTTGGCGGAATGGATCTGCTACGCTGCTGCTTTATTGCTGCTGTTGGTTATTGCTGCTGCTGCTGAGCAAGTACGGGACTTGCTACTGCCAATACATACACGACTCGCTGCTGTGAGCAAGTAAGACATGCTGCTGTACAATATAGCACACATGAATTACCCGTAGCAGACCTAGACAGGTGGAGCTGGGGAAGATGGGGGGTTTCTGAAAGCGCGCTGCACTGCTAAAGCAAATGCTACTCATGTATTTGAAGGTTGAGCACCGCAAGCTCATTGGCTACTAATACAGCAGGAACCAATCAGCTGCGCCCTATAGATAACGATGTGATTACGAGCAGGTTGAGTTAAAGGACCTATTAGCCTGCGCCATCTAGAGTTTCATGACAGAACTTTGTATTTATTACAATCATTGTAAAGTTTGAAGTGGATGTCATAACAAATGTCAGTAGACCGGGAATATTTTTAAACGAGCAGTGTATTCATTCATCTGTAAGATCTTACCTTAATGCTGTGGAAATACAAACCGGAAGACAGAACACAACAAGTGCAGAGCTGAAAAGGGGCGGGGCTACATGAGGTCTATATAATGAATGACTTTTGAACAACAACATCATTTATAATATAACTCTGAGAATCGATTTGTACTTCTTCCCGCACCAAAAAGGAAAAGAATTATGTATTCAAATGAGATAATATTCATACATCTCAGTGAGTTTTCGCAGGTGTTTGAGATACGAGTGTAAATGTTGCCATTATTGCTTAAGATGCCCAGATGTTCTCTGCCAAAAGAGGCTTGATATCCAATAAAACTACAATTACAACAGAAGACACAAAACCTTGGAAAAGAATATCAGGAAAGAAAATCTGATGTTCCCTGTCTTGCATTGTAAATGTGCAAAATGTGTAATAAAAAGATTTTGAAAAAATCCCAAACTGTCCATAGAATAGAAATAATAAATACCACCATATTATATCATGTTGTGTCCCCAACTTTGCAGTTTTGGCTGATGGTATGCTTTCCAGATGTTCATTTTACTCTCTGAAAGTAACTGACCACTCGCTTTAGCCATATGATTAATTTTTCGCCCGTCAATCACAATCTGTCATGGATTATGTCAATTTAAAGCGCGTAATTCTACATCAACAACCCGAAAAACAAAGCAGCCCTGCGCAAAGCAGACGAGAGCAGATGGCACGTAATTGCCTTGAGGTGGAAACGGGGCGTCCATTTTACAGGTCTCGCGGGACTCGGTCGCAGCTCTCCTGTGAAAATACAGGTGCGTTTGTTTTTGTTTATCTTTCTCTCTAATCAAAGTATTGCCATAATCATTGGAAAACTGTCAGTTTAGAGTGTCATAATTCACACAGAGGGACGTCAATTCATGCGCCACTCATACTGGGGACTTAGGGGCAAACTAGGGAAGGTTAACCCTCTCCACAAACACCTCTCTCTGATAGATGCATCATCTGCTCCTCAGATTGGAGGAGGAGATATCTATAAATAGCCAATTGCAAGTTGTGATCATAACAGCAGCCAGAGCTACAATGGAGCAGGTGTGCAAATGCTTCAAAATGAATTTTACCCAGCATACACACAGCTTTAGTGGTGTAATATGTTCTATAATTTCATTTATAAATCTGTAGTTCTAAACTGATTGGCAAGTGTGCGGATGTGTGTCTGCTGCTAAGACAGATAGGAGGAAATAACTTTTCTGAACTTGGTCTCACTAAATTCAGGTACTGTTTTACCATTTGGTGTTGAATGAATGTTCTCATAGCACATATTTGTATGCGTGTTCACCATTTGTAGTGGATTGTAAGTTTTGTTATGTATAACTCGTTCCACAGCATTTCCCAGTAATTAATTATCTAAGCAGGGACACACAACTGACACTCAGGGGAGGATGACAGAAGCTTTTAAACAAATCCCTGCGCTTCTCTGCTTGGCTGTCTGTCACCTTCAACACTCACGGACTGCATCTGTGCACCTTCCCAAATGCCAGAGTATGTGTCTTTCTGGCATTTCACAATCATACTGCTTCCAGATCCCTGGCACACTTTCACGGAGCATCCACACATACAGCGATTTGCAGTGACCGGAAGTCATTCATTTTCAATGAAAGTTGGCAATTTATGGCGACATGATCGACAGCAACTGTTGGGGATGCAATATGAATTCCAAAGTCCCTATTAAGGCAAGTCAGTTCACTCGGCAGCCATTTTGGCAACACCCCGGGCAGTTTTTTCTTTCTTAGCAAGTACAGCTTCTCTTTATGGAAGCATATTTCCGCCACATATAGGGGGAAAAAATCATGCTTTGGTAAATCATAATTATGAATTGAAAAGTTGAAATTAAGACATACAAAGTCGATTATGAGATAAAAAGTAATAATTATGGCATAAAAAGTAAAACTGAGATAAAAAGTCATACATATAGGGTAAGTCAAAATAATGAGATAAAGTTATAATTATTTATAATTAAAATGTTGCAATTGACCCTTCACCGGGAGTTTGATTGACAAGCGATCTAACCAATCATAACGCCGAATCCGCCATTTTGTCTGTTAAAGCAGTCAGGAGTTAGAAGATTAACCTCAGTGGACTTGAACTTGAAAAATGGTGTGTATTTATGTCTTTCCGCATTTTAAACAATATTCCTTCTCATGTTCATTCATGTTTATTTGATGTTATAAATTAACTAGTAGGAAGAGATGATCGGTTCATGAGCCGCTTGAGATGAGGCGCTACAGCAATCTGTCATGACACATTAAAGAGCCACAAAATGTTTTTTATTGTTCGAACTTCTTAAAAAAAATAACACAATTTGAAAGCTGGGACTTTGTTTAATATCATAAGTAACCTGCTCTGTCTTGTCTGTCGACGTGTTGTCAGTGTCATCTTTGCTCCGCAATGTATTTTACACTGCGTGTGGCGTGACAGCGCCATGGCTTGTCGGACAAAGCAACAGTAACTAAGGGGGGCGGGTCTTTGCGAAGGGTCAATTGAGATAAATACGTCAAAATTAATTATGTGATAAAAGTCAATTATTAATAAAAAGTCAAATTTATGACATAAATGTCATAATTATGACATAAATGTCATAATTATGACAAAGTCATAACGTTAATTATGGCTTAAAGTCATAAAAAATGTTATGTCATACTTTCAACTTTTCATGTCATTATTATAACTTTTATGTCAATTACGATTTACCAAAGCATGATTTTTTTTTTTATGTGGCAGAAATTGGCTTCCATACCTCTCTTCTTGAATGAGGAATGTTCAAAATATAAATAAACTTTTAGTTCAAATCAAGCTAATATATATATATATACAGTTGCAAGAGAAAGTATGTGAACCACTTGCAGAATCTGTGAAAATGTGAAACATTTTAACAAAATAAGAGAGATCATAAAAAATGCATGTTATTTTTTGTTTAGTACTGTCCTGAGTAAGATATTTTACATAAAATATGTTTATATTTAGTCCACAAGAAAAAAAAAGAAGCTGAATTTATTAAAATGGCCCCATTTAAAAGTATGTGAACCATTGATTTTTTTTTTTTTTTTTTTTTTTTTTTTTNCTTTATTAAATCTTTACATACAAACAGTAAGAACACACAAATAGAGTCATTAATACAGAAACAACAAATAATAGACAAGAGCAGAGCCAGGGGGAGTTTCAAATAAATACATTAAAGATAGAGCATAACTGAATGGTTTTAGCAGCCTTCTTATTTTTTGAATCATGGATGGAATTGTGAACCATTGATTGTTAATATTGTGTGTGGTTACCTGGATGATCCACGGCTGTTTCTTTTTCTTTTTTCTGATGGTTGTAATACAAAATTAGACTGACATTTTTATCACAAGCACATAATTTTAGAAAATATCAGCTTAACAAACTGCCATATTTTATAAAAACATCAAAAACGTGCTTTGCTGTGCAACATGGTCTGAAATTCAAATTTTGAATTTGAAGCTTAATATGGTGTGAATGATAAAATGTTGTTGATAGCAAACATTATATAATTGATAAAATTAATCTAAATTTGCTTCAAAAATCCTTTTAAAAATACCTAATTCCATTAAGCTACAGCACATGTTGAATCTACAGGGCTGGCTATGGCTCTTCAAGCCTAGTGTGTTTCGCTCCAACTGAATATGCAGAAACCTGGCTCAGGTGGTCAATTTAAAGATGAATGGCTCAGAGATGCCGCAAGGAATGCACCGGAAATAGGATAGGGCATGAATTCCAAACAAGCTCTGTGGAGATTGGCGGCGCTGTATAATACCTTTCTCTTTTTTATCAAACTAATAAATTACAGCCCATCTCTCTGATAACTAGGAAGAGAAAGTGCTCGATTTAGACCCCAGATGTGACCCAGGGTTACCTGGCAACTGGACAAACTCAGGAAGTGGAAGAAAAAAAAGAAAAAAAACATTGCGAAATCATTGGCTGGTTAGGGGAAAAAAGAAACAGAGTGGGAGACAGAAAAGTAAGTACATAGAAATGACCTTTCTGTTTCATGATAACCTTCTCTTGCTGACATTTCTTTATATCAAAAGGGGCGGATTTAAATATCCATGTTACATATGGGTTTTTTCACATAACTGTGTTGTTGTTTATGTTGTCTAACACTTTATTGGCAAGGTGCACTGCAAATCATCCTATCCCATCTTATTTAAAATGCCAATACTCTACATGAGCATGTATAAATGTGTCATTTTTTTACATTCATTTTCTCTTCGCTGTGTTACCTCTTAAAAAGGCAATAGCGTATTTAGTGCTGTTCATATCCACTGGTGCATGTTTAGTTATGCTAGAAATTGCAGCTTCTTTGTTAGGTACACATGTTGCCTGAAGCCTCAGAGAATAGAAAAGCTCAACAAACACACAAGCTGCGGTCTACTGCTATTTTTTAATATCTATCTATCTGGAAAGCCTGACATTTAGTTAAATTACATATAATTTCATATTACCATTTTTAAACTATATAGCAAATTTTGTGGTCATTTAATGTGTTTTTTTTATGCAGGCATATTAAAATAAATAAATAAACATTGTATGTCTAGTCATATTTTATATTTTTATATTTATATATATGGTAAGCAAGGTTTTTTTTTTTTTCTGAGCGAATAAATAAGTATAAATGCAAGTGAGGGTGTTTTTCCAATTAACCAGCACTCATGATCTCAAGAGAGAGCCAATTAAGGTTATGGACTTTGAGCAGTCATGTCCAGACATGCCGTATAGTCTGACTGTATCATAGACACACATGCACACTCACACAACAAACACAGGCCCTGTTTTCTCTTTCATCTGGGAAATTCAGCATCTTAGACCCTGAGCGCCTGCAGGACATGACCCCTCTCTTTCTTTCACTCGATCTGTCTCTCTTACTCAGACTCCCGTGGTACATTGCAGATTTCACTTTACATTCTGTGATGATCACCCAATTTACATCTTACCCCTCTCCCTTAGGCATCATTACCACGGCAACCTGTCCCCTCAGAGACAAAAGAAAACAAGACTCATATATTTCCATCATAAATACACACCACACACATTCACACAGTGTTTCACTTATGGCACATCCCTCGAGGGTGTCTAAACTACAGGGAAATAGCCATGTAAAAGTAGAAAAGATACTCTAGGCCATTGCAAACCAATCACGTGACAGCTCATCCATATTATATCGCAAAATAGAAGAAAGCAGCACCCAATCAAAACACCCAGTCACCTGTATAAAAAAAGTGGACAGACAGTAAAATTGGGGTTGGGGGAGAAAAAGAGAGAGAGAGACGGGGGGGAAGGGCCTTCATCATAGGGATTGCCAGTCTTCATTAGAGGGATGATTATGGTCGTAGAGGAAAGGCCCAAGGGAAATAGTGTGATTTTTTTTTAGGTGAAAGAGGCAAATGAATTGAGAAAGAAAGAAAGAAAGAAATAAAAAAAAAGAAAGAAAGAAAGAAAGAAAGAAAGAAAGAAAGAAAGAAAGAAAGAAAGAAAAGAAGGAAAAGAAGGAAAAGGATGGATAGATCAGACAGACAGAGACATAATTATTTATACAAACGAAAGACAGACAGACAGAAAGAAAGAAGGAAAAAGATGGATAAATGGATGCTACAGAGACAGATCAATCTAGAAAGAAAGAAATGATGGACACAAAGAGATCTATCTATCAAGAAAGAAGGATGGTGGATAGATAGATAGATAGATAGATAGATAGATAGATAGATAGATAGATAGATAGATAGATAGATAGATAGATAGATAGATAGATAGATAGATAGAAAGTCACACTGGCAGCTGCTATTACAGCTCTCCTCAGGCAAGATACCAGTTCCTCATATCCATGTGTCCACTCCACTCCCATCATCCACAAACACACACGGCCGCACAGACATGACAGAGACGAGACATGATGTGAATGCAGTGGGAAAACCAACAAACAGAGTCTCATGGACAAAGCAGATGAGGTCGAGTCCACATCAAATACTCAACAATGACACAGGTATTGAGGCACAGGCACATCAGTACAAGTTTATGTATGTGCCTGTAGGAATCTGTCACTTTGCCTTAAAATAACATGGATCTGCCCTTGTGAGCCTTTCACTTGTGATCTGTCTGTTAGTTTCTCACTGTGACCACTGCAGTTGTTTTTTCCTTCAGTTCACTTTTTGCAAGCCTATGTTTTCTCTCCCTTGCCTAGTCACCGTGACACCACATCTGATCGATAGGATGCAGTCATATGTCAGACTCAAGGAAGAATATTGCAGTCGATGGCAACCAGCCCACCTGGCAGAGTTTGTGCTTGATTGAATATGAGTACAGCATGCATCCTTAACAAATATGTATTTTACCATTCAAATGTCGGGGGTCAATAAGATTTTTTTCAATGTACCGACCAAGGCTGCATTTATTTGATCAAAATAACAGTAATGTTGTGAAATATTATTACAATTAAAATGTATTTTAATATATTTTAACATGTAATTTATTCCTTTGATGAGAAAGCTGAATTTTCAGCTGCCATTTCTCCAGTCTTCAGTGTCACATGATCCTTCAGAAATCATTTTAATATGCTGAAGCTCAATATGCTGAATGCTCAAGAAAGATTTCTTATTATCAATGTTGAAATCATGTGTGCTGCTTTAAAGTGCAATGGGTGATTGCCTACTGAAACATATTTTGTTATGCTGGTTGAAAGTCTCATCCTGATAGCAATCACTATGTTAAGTAATTTTTATAAATATCCACCTTATTTTTCAACGTGGAAGTAAGGTGTTTTCTGTGAATGCACGAGACTTCCGCTTTATTAGCCGCTATAGGGAAATATTTATTGATTTGCAGAAAGCATTTGATACTGTAAATCATAATAACCTTTTGCATAAATTTTAATTTTTTGACAAAGTTTGTAAATTTAATCGAATCTTATCTTTCTTCTCCTTCTCAGTTAGTAAAAATTGATTGTTATAAATCTAATTCACTATGTGTATCAACTGGTGTTCCACAAGGGTCCATATTGGGCCCAATTCTCTTTAGCATGTATCTTAATGTTTTACCTATGGTGTGTCAACAATGTAATATCATAATGTATGCTGACGCTACAGTAATTTTCACACATGGTAAAAACGCAGAAGAGGTTGCAAATAAGTTGACAGATGTTATGGAAAAAGTCACATCCTGTCTCAATCAGTGTTAATCTCAATCACTGTAATTAAATGTGTCAAAAACAGTTTGTATGTTCTTTTCTAAGGGACATATTGTTGATATAAAGTAGGATATTGTAATTTCAGGAGAGAGATTACAAGTTCAGAATATAAATAGGGGTTCATCTGGACTCCTGTCTTGGTTTTAAAACACATATTAAAAAGGTTTGCAAAAAGGTCAAATTTAACTTAGTTAATTTTGGGTTTATTAGAAATTCTTTTTCAAATGAGGCTGCAAAGATATATTTTTATTCTATGATTCCTTCTCTTATTGTTTGACGAACTGGTCTAATACACATTTCATAGTTCTAAAACCATTGAAATTATTATAAAAACAAGCACTTAAAATTTTAGATAAAAAAACTATTTAGTTTTTAACATTGTCATATTTTAAATAAGTATAACTTGCTTAGCTGGGAAAACCTCATTAAGTTTTTGTACTGTAAACTTTTCTCACTGGTGAATGACACATGATGTAGGGGGAGACCAGGGGCAAATGTAACATCTCAAATTACACCAATCAGAAACGAGACAGAACCATGAAACTCATTTTGCAGGTGCTCTGTGGAGATCCCTCTCTGCATGCCAAAGGACAAGCTTCTAAATCATACTCGGTAAAGTTTTTCTACAAAAAAATCATTTTTGAGGTATAAAAGTATTTTTTTTTCATCTACAGTATTTTCCTCACACTGTCTTAACCATTAATGTCTATGAAATTAAATCTGTCTTGTTTTGATAACCATTCTGTTGTTTAACATTTTATATCTTTGTCAAACAATTAGCTTTGTTGTTTCTAGATAGCAGGGTAGCTTGTCACAGGGTGGTACAGTCGGGGGCAATTGGAACACTGCATTACAATTGCCCCAAACACCATCAAAATAGTGTCCAGCTTATCAAAATAGATTGATAGATTTAAGAAAAGTGTTTTTGCCTCTCAATCTGCAGATCCATTTTACTGAGTAGGCCTTGTACACTCTCTGTTCACAGCATGCCTAGGTTCAGACCAAGGAAAACAGCAAGGGGAGTTAATTAATTGTTCTGGATAATATGGATGTAATGGATATGGAATAGTTTTAACTATATCTATGCTCTCTGGAGTTTATTATGGTCATTGGTATTTATGTGAAGGTATTACATGTGTTGTTACAATTGCCCCCATATGCTGTTACAACTGCCCCCGCATATGGGGGCAGATGTAACATTTGACTTCCAATGTATAAAAACATTTGGTGACTGTTAACAAGTAGAACACAGATACAAGTTAATGACATAAAAATTGTATCCAAATATTTCAGAAGGTTTTTGAGTAATGATGACATGACCAAAATTTGTTACAATTGCCCCCGGTCTCCCTAATCCCATAACGTTGTCTCTGGTCGTCTCGCTTCCGGTCTGATCGCATTCATGTGTTTTGGAGGAGGCGTGGCTTTGGACAGCGATTTGCGGGAAGAGTGGGATTGTATGCTTTTAATGCTAGCAGGCTAAAGTTAGCTTTTCCCTGATCACTTACCGCACCTTTAATATGTTGTGGAAGCCATGACACATTTTTTCAGGATTCTTTGTTGCACAGAAAGTTTAAAAAACAGCAATCTGTTGTTATCTTTTGTCAGTTTTGATCAATTTAAAGCATCCTTGCTGAATAAAAGTATTAATTTCTTAAAACTTTGAACCCATTACTTTTGAAATGTAGCTCATATATACTGTATCAAAGAGAGGAATCTGAATCAGGAAATGCATGTAATGCATGTAAAGTCATCACAGTGTTATGGGTGGGGCATTATGCTTTCAACGAAGAGATCAATAAGACAAAACACTGTCTTTATAGGGTTGAAAAGTGATCCTCAGTAATTCATCTTTTAGACTAGGTCTTGATGGGACATTAAAATAGCCCCTCTACTAATGACTCTCTCTAAATATGTCAATGACAACACAACAACTAAAACACTAGTTTGACATATTTCATTTTTCATTCCACACTCTCTTTATTGAATATAATATCAAACACATGTGGGCAGCAGAAGCAGAATGTCTGACTTTAGAATTTAATAGTATGACATTTTATAAGACAATTCAAATGCTTTTGTCAATTTCCCATAACCTCTAGCAGCTTTGAAGCTAATAAATTATTCAACTGGATAATTAGCATTTAATAATTTGCATTTGCAAAACCACCATAAGGGTTAGAAATGAACTGTGGAAGTTCTTCAGGGCTTCACACCTTTTTAATTGAACAGGATTCATACTTACCCTAACTGAAAGTTTGATACTGTCTTTTGTGTTCCTATGAAATTTAGCAAAATGCCTGCAGACTTAAAAATAATAAAAATAATTCTTTAATTATGGCAATGCCTGTGGATTTGGTTCTCCAGCACTGTCCATGGTACTGAATTTTCCACGTTTCTCATAACCTTAGAGGCCTAAAACACTTTAGTTTTGATCACACAGAGACTTTAAACCAATAAAATGCAAAGAAACGGCTAAAATAACAAAGAGAAAAAGAGAAAGCTTGTTAGAGAAAAACAGATGGTCTTTAAATTCAACAAAGGACCCAAGGGAACAAATTCTGGGTGCAGACATGACCCACGCACCTTTAGTGCACATGTACCGGTGTGTGTATGTATACAAGTCCATATTTACAGAAGCAAAGCTGTATTTAAATAAAACAAAAAAAACATACTGTAGATAATAGCTCTCTTCTCATGTGCACACAAACAAACACACACACACATACAAAGCAGAATTAAATGAAAGTATTTGGGGGTTCCATTCTGTCACATTATAGCAGATGGTGTCCAGTTCAAGCCAGGCTGGTACAGTCCCTGGAGACGAAGTGGGAGGGAAAAAGAGAGAGACAGAGAAAAGCAAAAAGGGAGAAAGATGTTGGGTACTCTCTTAACTCCCTCTTTGTCTCAGTTATTTACACCTCAAAGATTGTTCTCGGGGGGAAAGGGCTGACCAATTCGTTCTTTCCGCCCAGGAGTGCATCCTTACATACGCATAAAACATACTCACAGACATCACCCTGCATGGATGCATTGGGCTTCTTGGATGTATCATAAAAGCCAAAGTTAGGTTGTTGTTTTATTTTTTCATTTCTGGGCTTGTCAAACTCTTCAATCGCCTCTGTGCAGGTGCTAAGATGGACCTTTCCAATCATATCCATGCTTCTACACCCAGATTTGCCTCCAGGATCTCTCACAGGTGCAACATTGGCCCCCGGCCGGCCTGGCACCCTACCCTTCTGCTCATCAGCACCACTACCAAAACACACACACACAAACCCTCTGCCCCCCTTCTCGAAGGTCCAGCTGATCCCCACCTGATCCCAATTCATGGGGGAGGAGGAGGAGGAGTTCTGATCTGAGCTCACCCTGGAGAGGTGAGAGAGAAGAAAATATATGCCATCGCTCATCTTTCTCGTCTTGCTCTCTCTCTATCTCGCACAAGGATAGTAATTCTTTGTGTTCCTGTCAGATTAACGCCAACAATAACAGCAAAACCACATTAGATTGTGTCCTTGAGAATCGTATACATGCATGTGCATGTACGTATAGCATTGTGCATTTGTGTGCAAGAGTTTTATTGTGTGTAAAGGGCAGTATGTCCAAGCAAGGCTGAGCTCAGGTGTCCTGTGCTGATGAGCTGCAGCTGGCTCTCATTGGGGCTGTAATGGGTGTTATCCAGTGCCTGGGTCAGTCATGCAGCTGAGTTTAGACTACCCTCAGTTTAACAATCCATGTTCAAACTCATTCAGCCTCCTAAAAATATAGAAGTTATGTACTGTACTTAATGAGGCAAATCATTAAAACCCATAAGACTTTAATCGTCAATCTTCAAAACACAAATTAAGATATTTTTAATGAAACCTGAGAGGTTTCTGTCCCTCCATCGAAAGTCCGGGTAACCAATACTTAACAGATCCGAAAAAAGGTTATAATGGCATTGTAAAATAAATGATGTACTTACCTTTATGGATTTGGAATGACAGTAAAATTAATCATTTACTCACCCTCATGAGTTTGGAATGACATGAGGGTGAGTAAATGATAGCAGAATTTTAATTTTTGTGTGAACAATCCCATTAAATTATTTTCTGAATTAAACTTTTAATTAATTTGTCCTCCATAACTTGTGATCACTAAAATTCTATGAATAGGCATGTAATCATTTGCTTAATTAGGTGTAGGATTCCCAATGAACGGCAAAAACAAAGAAATTAATCCCACATTATACAACATTAGGTCTAGTGCTCGAATGCGATTGGCTAGGCAAAATATGCTATTCTGAATTCACTTATACATGGGACTTTTCACTGTTTGTATCACTCAGATTGTCTGTGTTTGTGCGTTCAGCAGGCTTTCAGCCTGTGCATTAGTGGTGATGACTCTTTCTGCAGGTTATATTGACTGTCTTTATGAGCGAGTCATGGAATCAGTGATTCAACCAGTGTTTTCGTTTAAAAACACTGATTTATCAAGGAATGACGCACCTGTCTGTTGTTCATACACTGTAAAAAATATTTGTTATCACAACATTTTTTCTTTTGTCAAATCAACTTAAATAATTAATGTGGTTCAGATAACATAATATTTTGAGTTTCTGTTGCTAAACCAATCGCCATTGTATTAACTCAAATTTTAAATTTCAATGAACTCAAAATGTTAAGGCAACCAGGTAACTTACTTTTTTTAAGTTAAAGCAACTTGTCTGAACAAAAAATAAGTCAAAATAATTGGAAATTTTGATTCTAAAATGTAACTTACTCAATATTCTATATAATCTATCAATCTACCTCCAAACATCAAAGGTTTTTAAACTTTATTAAATACTTTCTTTTCTAGCTTAAAATTAGTTATTTAAATGTCTTTGATTTGAAATTCATTTTAATTCTATTCCTTACATTCATACATGTCACCTTAATTCAAATTCAATTCAAGTTCCGGAATTTAATTGGAATTGTATATTCTCAATTCAGTTCTAAATGGCACACAGTCTTGATGCATACAGATGTACAGTCAAACTAAAATGTATTCAGACACCTTGAACATTTAATTCATTAATACAGTTTATTCACTATAGTTTAAAAAAAAAGGTAATAAAATATGACAAGATCTCAGAGTTAAACTGTGTCAGAAAAAATTAATCTTAATTATGTCAGATAACACTTAAGCAAAACATGATCAGGTCAAAGTGTCTGAATAATTATTTGGTCCCAAATTTTTTATAAATTTTACTGGTAGTCCACTTTATGAAGAATTTTTGGGTATAATATGTCACAGTTTACTTTATTTTGCTATCCTCACTNATATATATATATATATATATATATATATATATATATATATATATATCTAGTGTCTGAATAATTTTTGGTTTGACTGTATGTCTGTAAGACTAAACAGAAATTAGGCCGAACAACCGTTTATATCAGCTAGATCTGGTACTCTATGCAGTCTATTTGTTTTTTGGCCAAGAATTATGTATACTTGAATGTGTATGACATGGGGAATATTTTATACTACACATCATAATATTGGAAAATCATTGGAAATTTGTTGATTTAAATGAGCATGCATCAAAGCTTGGCCCGGGCAGAAGGTATTCATATTGACCGCATACTTAGACTGAATTAAGCCGTGAAATGAGCTGCACTCCATTGTTCTTTCACCATGAACAACAGAGATCAATACTTATGATCTTCACTAGCCTCCTAAAACTAAGCACACAGGACAACATATGTTCACCCCGAGTTGGCATTATCTGACTAAACCAAATTATACGAAAACAAAGCCTTTACAAACAGATTCATGCCCACACATAACATAATAATATTGCCAAAAAGACATATGATCTTCACTTGTCTCTTTCCAGTCAAAATACTCCATCCCATTGTCTTTTTCCCTCTTTATGCCCAGTTCTCTTCTGCCTCCATGTCCTCCCTTCTATTGTTTTTCTCTCTCTGGGTCTTACTATTTTCATACCCCTCCACTGGCCCTGGGTCAGACATCCTGCCTCCATCCATCTCTCCATCCACCCATCCATCTTTCCATCCTTCCAGCAACATCAGCCAGCTGCCCCAACACACACACACACACACACAGTAGACCTTAATTCAGTCAGTGAGGTCCTTGCCCCCTTCCCAAAGCAATGCCCAGATCTGAACACATGCACCAGGCAAAAAAGGGCAGCAGAGGGGGGATGGGTGACTCTGGAAGCCATATGCCTCTTTCTCACATTTGACTCTGTGTATTTATGTGTGTATGTGTGAAGAGGAGAGGGGTGTTTTGCAGTAAATAGCAGACCAGCTGACTTTGTTCACAAACAGAGGACAGAAATAAGAGGTTTTAATGGAACATCTCATCATCAGCCATGATCAATAATAGTCTAAAACATAATCAGTCTGAGGATGATATGTGGATCCCGAAGAATTCCAATGATTTCATTTTATATTAAAGACCTTTTTTCTCATCAAACTTGGTATCGACCTATACATTCATTACAACTGTCTTTTTAAATCATATGCACAGACTGGGAAGATCTATTTGTCACTGACATGTCTATTAAAGGTCTTTTATGAGAAGTTTGGCAATACATTCCCACTTTTTTTTAACCACCCCTGTCACTTTTATCTTTTATTAGAAATAACCTATTAAACTTCTGTCTCTAATTTAGAAAAACAAACCTCTCCAAGCCGGCTGTTCTCTATCCATATAATAACACAAGCAGAACCTTCCATTTTACAGCACATCATAACAAACTGGATTTTTTTACTGGATTATAGAAGGATTGATTTTGAAAGAACATGGGTTGATATACTCACATAATTTTTTGCATACTAGTCCCATCAATGCTTATGGTAAATCATTATTGTGACTTGTTGAGAGCCTAAATTTGGTGAAAAGTTTTAAAAATGTGTAGAATGAACTTAAGGAACAGTTAACTGTCATTTGGTGCTGAAGTACAAATATATTTGTAAACAGGTAGTTGACCAAAAAAAACAACAACAACAAAAAACAGGAATCTAAAATGTTTTCAACCACCATTTTTTAGATTGAAGGAGACTGCATTTTAAGTGCTAATGTTCGTTACCATTTCCTTTCAACTTTACACTTTTGCTGTTCACATTCAATAGCCCTGATGTATTACAGTAAATTTTGCTTAGTATTTTATCAAATATTTCTCTCAATATCGGTTTAAAAAAAAAAGTTAACAAATATATAATTTTTAGAGACTGGCTTCGTGTTACACTGCACGCGACTGTCATCCAAAACGTCACACTAATATAAAAGGGATTTTCTTAAAACATAACTGAACATTTAATTTTGTCATAATTTAATTAATTTAGCTGAAACTTTTACAAACAATTGCACCAATTTAAGACAGGCGTACAACCAATGCGTTACTGCCAAACACATGCGTCCAGCTCTAGCCTCAGGCGCTCCTTTCAATCTGGTCGAGAAAGAACTCGCTGAGTGGAAGGAGAGAGAAAAGAGGGGGTGGGACGGAGGTGTGACTGTCGTGGATAAGTGCATAAAGTGAATGATTTGTAAGAGGGAGCAAGAGAGAGAGAGAGAGAGAGAGACTTTATAGGGAGCCAGTGGAATGTTATCTCTCAAATCATCAGAGGCACGAGGACAAGCACGCGTGGTTGTAAGGATGGCTGGAACGATATTATAATAATCCACGGGAAACAGAGAGGAGGACAGCCGGAGACGACACTTTCTTATCTCATCGATCTTATCTGAGGACGCGTGTCCATTGTTATCCGCACGCGGGTCAGAGGGCAACACATCTCAGAGCGTGCGTTACCGGTCCTGTTTTTATAATATCCATTCTGTAACACCTCTCACGGAAATTTCATCATTCAACAACAATCTACGATACCGGCTGCGATATAAGTGGACTTAGTGGCGAGGAAAATATTAGGCTGAGAAATGCTGTTGCTCATGCCAAAATAAAAATTCAGAAAGCACAATGGACAGATGAACATGAAACACTAAAACAGATTTGATAAAGGGGATTTTGGGGAATAAACTGATTCTCGTCCTATTCATCATCAACAGAGGTGAGTTTCAAATCAATTTCATAAATGTTGGTAGATTAATACTTTTCACTCATCTTCATGTTGTGATTATTTTAAACACTTTACCCAGTGTCCATGTTACATGCATTAAATTGCACTATAATAAATTATTAGCTATAGCAACAGTCTATAATTATGGGCAGCTCGCCAAAATAATTATGTACATTGATATGGTATATCTCCATCATTTATCATAACATCGTCTTAGTTTTCCTCTGTTTAAACTCGATCTTCATCAGTAATTAAAGTGCAATGAACTAATCTGGAAGCTGTCACTTTGGCAACGCTTTGATTTTTTTTTTCTTTAAAAATTTAAGACAGCAATTAAAAGAACTTTTTCAGTTGTAATGGATATCATTTTTATAGTGTTGGTTCATTTGCATAACTCAGTAGGTAATACAATTTTAACGTGTAGTGTGCTCAGACAAATCGTTATTCAAAAACATTCAACTTATAACGAAATAAAAATAAATCAATGGAAAAAAGACTTGTACCATGCACCCTTGTGTCATCTGGAGCTATAGGCTTTGCATTTGCATTTGCGACAGATGGTCAACTATGACTTGGGTTTTGTGACAATAATTGATTTCCATTAACTTTTGCGTAGAACCAGTGAATATCCATCTACTGATGGTAATGTGTGCTGAATGAGCCAAACTGCAAAATGCACACAACAACCATTTACAAACATTTAGTAGCTACTGAACTGTTTTAAAGTAACACAAACGAACAGCCTATCCATGAAGCTGCATGCAAACACTGATGTGTTACCCTTAAAATAGAGGTGAAATAGCCTACAAGCAATGAATTTATTTTAACATTATGTACAGATTACTATTTATATGTGGAAAAACATAAATCCTTTGTGTCTAATTCACCAGGGCAGTAAACAATCAGTGCACTTTTGAAGTTTTTATCAAACGGATCTGAAAATGATGCTGAGCCCCGATCAGACGGATTCTGACCTCACCTGGGCACAGTCGGACACGGAATGTCTGAACATCATGAAGGTGGAATGTCTGGCTCACGAGCCCTTAGAGGCCGAGGATGGCAAGACTCGCGCACTCGTGCCAGCCGCGCTCACTAGAGAGGAGAAGAGACGGAGGAGGCGCGCGACTGCGAAGTACCGCTCTGCGCATGCCACGCGCGAGCGCATCAGAGTGGAAGCGTTCAACGTAGCATTCGCTGAGCTTAGAAAGCTGCTACCAACACTTCCACCCGACAAGAAACTGTCCAAGATAGAAATACTTCGTCTTGCTATCTGTTACATTTCTTATCTTAACCACGTTTTGGACGTTTAGACTAACTTTCAGCGCATTATACAGCATTCTGAAACAAAATCCTACAGGTGTATAAAGAATACTTTTATTGACATGACAGCTAGACTCACAAACATTAAGAAAAATGGGTAACACTTTATAATTCAGTAATAGGCCTACAGTATGTATTGATATTGAACTGTCTGTCCTTAAAATAGGCTACCCAAAAAAAGCCTAACAAGAAAAGATCATAATGTATTCTGTCAGACAGTGTTTTCAAACGTTTCAGTTGGCTAATCACTAAAATAATTAGCCTTGATGAAGGTCATTATAAAGAGTTACCCAAAAACGTTTTACGTGTTGCAATAAGTGAAGCTTGTTGTTTTTGACACCATAACAAGAGTTTAGGATAACTATTCAACATCCAAAATCATAAGCACATTTGTGCCAGTAATTTGTTGTGGAGAGATTTGACCTGGGCTGGATCTTTATACATCACACTGGCCTAAACGAAACAACATAACATTTATCTTTCACAATCTTGATATAAATCAAGCGGATTTTATAGGCTACCAACCATCTGGAAAAAAAAAATGTATAGGCTACATCTATGTGCTGGAACGAATCGTAACCTTGTTGTTAATTTATTTTCTTTTACATGTATTTTTGTTTATTTTTATTTATGAAGTAAATTAAGTTATGTGAGTGTCCTTAAAATAGCATATCTAAAGTGTTTACGTATACATGTAAATATTTAATGTTTTATTATTATTCATAGACTGATGTCGCAGAGTTTGGGTTTACTGTTGCTTTTCATTTGCACTTTTCATTGGCAGTTTTCTTAGGAGTAGGAGGGCCTTCGCTGTGTGTGCACTACGGTTATTATAATGGTGTTGCTGTTGCTGTCCTGTCCTATGATAACGAGAAGCACTTCCCATCGGATATAGGATCTATTGCTGTATTGTTTATTTTGTTTACAAAGTGCTCATAGATAGCGCCTTGGGTACCAGATGACTTGTGATGGATTAAAAGTACCATTAGACTAAATTAAATATAGGCCTACATAATAATCAATGTCACATAAATAATTTGGAATAACACATAAAGAGTTGCTTAATTGCCTTCCAAGTCTATAAGCTACCCATAGACGCTCTCTCTGCTGCGACCAAAAATGATCTCAAAGTAGTTTATTTTGTCTTTTAGAAACTATTTATAGAGATTATATGTTTACGTGATTCTTGTGAACCTTTTGGAAATTTTATAGTGAACAAATTATCTCACATCTGCCTCATATCCAAAGATTACCCTGTTCATTCGGGGTTTTGTCCGTCATTTTGTAGTGGAATAGCCAGTACACTGGTTTGTATCGCAGTTTTTCATAACTATTTTAGAATAAATAGTAAAAAAAAAATATTAATTCAACGCCAATTCGTCTGTTGTTTTTGCATAAAACAATATGAAATTAAAGATATTGTACCAATAATATGTTCTCTATGTTCTTTACAGGCTACTTTTACGCTTGCCATTTCAGGCGACAACTGCAATGAAATAATGAACTATGGGTTGACATTATAAAATTCACTGTCGTTATTTTACTATTTAAAAAAACATGGAAAAAAAGACCTTTTTATGCTGTCACACATGCACAGTCCGCACGGCCCAAAGGCGACTTTCTCCCCAGAGAGGAGACAGGTGCTTGTCCAGACGGGCCAAGGCAACCAAATTACGACCCGTCTGCTGCGTCCCGTGGGAAAATGCAAGAGAGCATGTGCGCGCGCGCGCGCGTGTCCAAGTCTTGATTTTATTTCTCATTAAAGATCATAACTTTACTCAGCTGATGATGCTGCAACTTATACCCTCTATTTGTGTCACTAAATCAGAAAATACGTTTAGGAAAATTTGGTAAAAAGATAAATACCTTACATTTGAAAATTAAACATTTAACATGTAGCTATCTATGCCTAATATATACCAGGAAGTGCAGCATAAAGTTCCTCGCACAGGCAAACAGGCTGATCAGTTTGTGTGTTCCATGCTGGAAGGGAACAGGCCTTAGAGGATTAGCTATGTAATGAATGACCCTCAGCCCCGCTGTAATACCATATGTCTGCGAGGATGTCACAGAGAAGGGTCGAATACATTAGCCTTAAACTCAGGTAGCCAGATTAGACGCCGACCCTTCATGCAATGAGCCAATCTGTCGTGTCTAAATGTCTTACATAATATTCATTAAAAACAAAACAGCGTTGTATTTCATCAAACAGGTAGCCTATATCTTATCTCCTTCTGTTTAAAAATTGAAAAAAAATCTATCTATCTATCACGTCCCGGGTCAATCCGTCCAATTGGTTAGGCGAAATTAGCCAGATGGAAACGGACGAATGAGAGACAGAGGATTTTAAGAGTGTTTACAAAGAAAAGAATAGAAAAAACCGCTTAGAGGGTAAAACGAGAGTCAGTCTGTTCTCATTAGCTCGCGCATAGAAAGTGTCACACTCAGAACAATGCGAACCGGCTGCGCGCGCCTTCCCGGACCATCTGTGCACGCGTCAGACATACAAAGATCAGATTTTCGCATTTTCATCACACAATGACACACTGACATAGTCGGCGCATGCATTTGTTGATGCATGTATTGAAGAGTACAGATTTACAACCTTCCTTCAGATATTTGCACAACACCCACATATGGCTACGGGATTTTGTAAGAGCTTGAAGGGAAAAATGACATTTTCACACACAATAAAGTTGCTGTTGTGCTACAGGTCAACAGTAATTCCAAAAGGTAGCTATTTGGTAAATGTATGAACGAACGCTATTGATAAAATGTCTAATTGCATAGGCCTATATTTTACAGTTATTTTGTGAAATAAAAAATAGTTATATGCTTTTATCAGCATCTACGGAGTAGCACGCAGCTTCACTCAATATTTCTTTTTTTTTAAATAAAAAAATAAATAATGCACAAAAACCACCCAAACACTTACAATCTATACAAATACTGGCACCCATCATAACACTTTGAATGTCTCTCATAACGGAATGGAAGTATCTTGAATTTTTAGCCTACCGAAACCTGAACTAATGACGACAATAATAAAACAACAAATAAAAAAACAATAACACATTTAAAGTGTTGGGTGCCCTGCAGTACATCTACACAGTAATCAATCACGAATTTTCTAAAATGTAGGCTAAGTTCTCCTAACTCTCTCTATATTCATAAGTTTCCAAATATTTTTTTGGCCACTATAAACAATATAGGCTACAGACAAAAATATCCTTCCATTTAATCTTGGTCTTGGGGCACTGCACATTTCGTATGTCTCTTCTCTTTCATTTAACACAGCTGATTCAGATCACTGGCACATTAGCAGAGAGCTCCACTGAGTTGAACGATTCAGATAACAGAAAAATTGTCAAGTGATGTGGGTTTATGCGAAGCGTTCAATAGCGCCATTTAGTGGACAAACCAGTTGTCAGTTCATTTATCTGATAGGGCTGTACAATAACAAAACGTCACATATTGCATTACTACTGCTACTAGGCCTACTGCTGCTGCTGCTACTACTAGTAGAAGCCTAATATAAGTCACCCGGAAATATTTAACAAATATAACAGTGTCTCTCTCTCTGTGTGGTCTTGTTTTGACTATACTTGTATTGACTTATATTGTGAAATACTTTCACAACCCACTTGTGAGGACATTGACTGGTCCTCACTAGTTTGATCTCAGCCAAAGGAGGATTTTATTTAAATCTAATGATTGGCAAATGTTTCTGTGATGGGTAGGTTTAAGAGTAGGGGTTGGGTTAGGTGATAGAAAATATCATTGACCTGATATAAAATCAATGAAAGTCTATGCAATGTCCTCACTAAGATAGAAAAACAAACCTGTGTGTGTGTGTGTGTGTGTGGTCCTATTACCTACGTTATGTGGACCAAATATCCCCGTAAGTATAGTAATACCTGCACATTAGTACCTTGTGGGGACATTTTTTGGTCCCAATGAGGAAACAAACTTATAAATCATACATTTCATTTTTGAAAAAAAGAAAAAAATGTCCCCATAAAACATGGAAACATGTGATGTGTTAAAAACATGGAAACATGGAAACATGTGATGTGTATTACCTACGTTATGTGGACCAAATATCCCCGTAAGTATAGTAATACCTGCACATTAGTACCTTGTGGGGACATTTTTTGGTCCCAATGAGGAAACAAACTTATAAATCATACATTTCATTTTTGAAAAAAAGAAAAAAATGTCCCCATAAAACATGGAAACATGTGATGTGTGTGTGTGTGTGTGTGTGTGTGTTCCTTGTGTGCTCGTTTTTGCGATTTATGGACACAAATTTTATTACACTGGAATTACGACGTAAACATGAAATATGAGGACATTTCATGAGTCCTCATATTTAAAATAGCTTTAAAAACATACTAAACAATGTTTTATTAAAAATGTAAAAATGCAGAATGTTTTCTGTGATGGGTAGGTTTAGGGGTAGTGGTAGTGGTAGTGCAGGGGGATAGAATGTACAGTTTGTACAGTATAAAAAGCATTACGCGTATGGAATCTCCTCATTTTGATAGCAAAACAAACCTGTGTGTGACTTTCTTCACATGATATGTTTACCTCTCAGACGACAACTACAGTGTTTTTGTTTCAAATAGCTGTTTAGAGAATTGTTTTAGTCCAATACTGTAATAAAAGTCTATGCCGCCCCCTATTGGTCAGCGAGGAGCAGTAAAAGTGTTTTCTTTTCTTTGTAAAGAGTACACTGTCTCTTTAGTGTAAAATACAACGTTGTGATTTAATAAAATCGACATCTTGAGATATAAAGACATATTTGAGATTTTAAACTATTTCTAGGTCATTTATTAAATAAGCAAATCTGTGACATTGTGAATTTTCTACTTGTTACTAAAATTGCTATGCTGATAATAGGCCTATTTTTGTAATGGAAATTTTATGATGCATTTTCTAAGACTCTAATTTTCACATTCAGCTATATAATAATAAATAATAATTCCTTACATTTATATAGCGCTTTTCTGGGTACTCAAAGCGCTTTACATATAGTAGGGGGAATCTCCTCAAACACCACCAAAGTGCAGCATCCACCTGGATGATGCGACGGCAGCCATATTGCGCCAGAACGCCCACCACACACCAGCTTATTGGTGGAGAGGAGACAGAGTGATGAAGCCAATCAGTGTATGGGGATGATAAGGAGGCCATGATGGACAGAGGCCAATGGGCAAATCTGGCCAGGATGTCAGGGTTACACCCCTACTCTTTTCGAAGGACATCCTGGGATTTTTAACGACCACAGAGAGTCAGGACCTCGGTTTAACGTCTCATCCGAAGGACGGTGCTTTTTGACAGTATAGTGTCCCCATCACTATACTGGGGTGTTAGGACCCACACAGACCACAGGGTGAGCACCCCCTGCTGGCCTCACTAACACCTCTTCCAGCAGCACCCTAGTTTTCCCAAGAGGTCTCCCATCCAGGTACTAACCAGGCTCAGCCCTGCTTAGCTTCAGTGGGCAACCAGTCTTGGGCTACAGGGTGATATGGCTGCTGGATAATATGTGTCAAAAGCAAAGATACATGTGGATACTGCCAGAAAGAGAGAATTATTTGTCTATATATCACTCTAAATAATCTCTCAGTATCAAAAGTCAACTTGTCAGTCCTTGCTTATAGTAGTCATTTAGCAGATACCTTCATCAAAGTGACTATTACAGAATAACTTAGGCTAACTTTCTTCTCAATGGGCTACACAGATAACAAATGTCTTTACATAATAGGCCTATATGACAATGTACAGTACCAAAGTAGGCTAATATGTGTATTTGTAGGCATATTCTTAAGTATATTGAATGTAGGCTATATTTTATAATCTCCAGAATATTCTTTGAAATATTGGTCATTTGATCAACAATAATCATCAGTCCAAACGACCTTATTTTTGTGGCCATTGTGAATGAACCATGGAAAAAAGCTTTAAGTGGCAGGGAAAGTGGATGGAATATGTGGGGGATGGAGCTATATTTAATGGTAGAAAGCTCTCTCTGCATCTCTCTCGCTTCATCGGTTTTATGGGCTATGATAGCTGGATGCAGTCAGGAAGTCAGTAAAGACTGCAGACAGAGAGATGTAAGGGAAACAGAGAAAGAGAGACAGACAGAGGGTTGTAACAAATATAAGATTAATATGTCATGTGTGACCTGTTTAACATACATAACCAATCGAGTGCTGTCGCTGTACGTACAGTATAACACCTTAGGATCAAGGTAATCAAACCGAGGGAACGATTGCCGAGTGTGCCACTGCTTTAATAGGCTACAACAGTTCAATAAACAAGCAGTTAATATTGAGTAACTTACATTTTAGACACAATTGCCCTTTACTTTGTCAGTTTTTTCCCCGCAGGCGTGGACGAAAAAAGTAAATGCAGAATCAGAACCAACCGATCCCAGACAGCAACATAGTGTGGCCCAGATCCGGCCCACATCTGGTACATGTGGTTTACATGCGGACCAGATGTGGGCCGGATCTGGCCCGACACTATGTTGCTGTCAGGGATGTATCTCTGAGCAACACAGTTTCGTTCCTGAACAGTGCTTTGAGCTAATCGGTTCAGTGAATGATTCACTGACTCACTCAAAACGAAGTTCACTTCTCAAATTAAGAAGTGAGTTTGAACGAATCGCTTGAATCAAGGTTCAATGACTCATTCTTAAAGATATTCACTTGTCGCCAACAACTGGTGGAATGATGTACATTGCAGGACAAGTCACTGAAAAATCCCACACTAATGTATACTGACAGCAAACACCGACAAATAAAGGGATAATACAATCATTAAAGCTACAATATGTAATTTTGTTTGCCGCTAGAGGTCGCTCATTCAAAGCAAAGGCGTAGCTTGATGACGCCTTGATTTCACAGAATCATGGGATGTGTTGTCTTCACGTCTACAGCCGGTGGAAAAGAATCAGGATGGGACTCGGGCAGAAATCATGTTCATGGATAAACATTACTGTAGTAAAAAGCAGAGCAGGACCAAGTGCTGTGAGAGCAGAAATTGATGAGAGTCGAGCGCGACACACGTCTCAAGAGCAGTAGAACTTTTATTATGCCACAGTCACCGCTTCCGTTTTACCATATTAGATATATTTGTGTGTTGAAAGTTGTTATAGTGCTACTCTGCGTTCGCTCGAGCTGCTATGAGACACTTGCACACTGCAGTAAGATAGATCAATATTAGGCACGGTAAAACATGGTACTAGCTGTAAATCAAGAAAACGAGATTTAAGCAAAAAGACTTACTTTTAGCAATATAACATGATTAGTTTTCTGTCGATGAATGTATCCATCCAAACAGTTGCTCACCTGTCTAATAAAACACATAAAGCGTCTTTGACGGCAATTTTAACCGAGTCCTGGTTAAAATTGCTTATTTCTCTGGATTTAAACATTCTTGGAAGCATTTGGTATAAAGTAAGTAAACAAGTCAACAAACTATATAACATTGTTCTAGTGGTTTTTGGATATTTTAATCCCAAAAAAATCCATATTGTGCCTTTAAGTAATATGATAACATATATATATATAGGCTATATATAACCAATGCACGTCTAATTAGAAGCGATAACTCCCCCTAGCGCTGCCCAGTGTAATGAGTCTCAGTCCCTCCACCTCCTCTGCCAAAGTGCATCGTCTGTGCTCCGCCTGTAAAGGATACTATCATTACTGCCGTCAGATTGGTCGCAATGCATGACAGTGGGTAAATCTGGGTACAGTGTATTGATCGTCGGATCATTTTATCGGGGATGTTGGCGTGGCCACTAGGTAAGTTTCTACTATAGCTTACCTATTGTCTAGTCTTTTGTGCTCACTGCATTGATCTAAATACAAGTGATCACCTTCAGGCGTTAGAAGACACTGGGATTCATGCTCAAGTTCTCACGCCCAGCTGCGGTCACTACAATGACAGATTTAAGTCATAGCTCATACAGAGTATTGATTATAGTCATATACAAGGTTACCATGAAAATCATTATTGATGCTTCCTGACGAGACGAATTAACCCGTTATATTCACTATGCAAATTCATACAAATAACATTACACTCTAGATGCTAATAGCACTTTAGATGCATTTTCTGTAACATTTCCTCCAATAAATAAAACACATTTGCTTATTTTGCAGTGGGCTGACTTCTTAATATGATCATTAATCTCGTGTCTCGTGGCACCGAGTCGCCTCCAAAAATGCTGCTGGGTGGATCACGCTCGCACCACGTATAGTGCTTGTTTATTTATTTGTTGATGTGTTTATTGGATGTATTAGAGGCAATGGTTCCCCTTTTTAAAGCACATGGTTGGCATTCCGTTGACTTGGGTGGTGTATCCATGACTATAGATGTCCGATTCGCAATAGAATCGTTCTTTTGAGTCGAGTCATTTTAGCCTTTCTGTGGAGCCAAGCGGCAGAGCAAAGGAATGAATTGACAAAACATTTCATAAAAGGGGAACTAAGTTTTACAACTGGGGAAGGTAATATAATGATGATAATAATAATATATTAACCATGGAATGACCACGGAATTGTAAAAGAAAAATCATATTAAGTATGAGCCAAATTTTGTTCATTTTATAAATTTACCTCCGGTTTCACAGACAAGGCTTAAACTTAGTCCCAGACTAAAATGCATGTTTGAGCTGTTTTAACTGAAAGCAACATGCACTGACATATATTAAAATATGCCATTGTTTTGTCTGATGTACACCAATAATGTTTTTTCTTTTCTTTTCTAAGGCATGTTTAAAAAAGCTATTCAAATGTCCTAATTGAAATAAGGCTTAATCCTGGCTTAATCTAAACCCTGTCTGTGAATCTATGCCTTAAATTTTAAATAATGTGTTTTGTATAGGCTAAACGTTATTTTATTGTTTTATTCTTCCTATTATTATTGTTATTAAATTTTCTTATTAATGTATTATACCTTTTTTTTTCTTCATAATTTAACATTAAAATGCTACTGCGTCTGAAACACTACGAGCAATGAAACACGAATTGGTGAATCAGCTTTCAACCTGTCCATTGAGACGAACCGTTCGAACGAACCGATTCTTTCAAATGAACCGGTCTTTCCAACGCTATCATTTACGCCCATGAGCTACATGCGATTTATGACCTCTTGCGGTTCCCGTTTCTTTCCTTCATCACAGAATGCGCTTTGGCTGAGAGGGTTGCATTCGCATTACTGCAAAATGAAACGAATATATGGTCAATGTCAAAGCGGATCATTTTTGTTTTGAATGCATGGTGCGCATGGAAACAACGAACGGCTTGCAGGAGGAATGACAGATCATTGTGCCTTTTTTACATTGCGTTGGATTTGGTGTCGTCAGAGGGTAAATTGATGCTTATGTTTAACTTTAATCCTGATTGACTAATTTCCTTTCTTTTGTTTATAGTGTATAAATCATATAATCATGACAAAAAGGGGGTGGGGTTGATTATCTTTTAAAGGGTACACGGGGGTCTGCAGGATTAATCCACATTCTTTCTTTCTTTCTTTCTTTCTTTTTTTTTTTAACATATAGGCTACAAACACTTATGCATGTGCTTATTATGATTGCTGGCTGAGTTTACCATCTTGAGTTCACTTTCTTTAGATAAATGTTTCCTTACTTACTGCAGGTTATTATTGTAAAATGTGGTCTGTAACATGCTCCTTATCTTGAATTGCACAACAAGTGACATTGTGTCTATTGCATTGAGTATAGAATCACACTGCTAACATCTGAAAGATGGCATGCTTTTCAGGGGAGTCTGAATCATGAAACCTAAAAAAAGTACTTAAACTTGAGTTAGTGTTGTGTTAGTAACAAATTAGTATACAAGTATTTTAACAGAGCATGTTGTTTTGTCTGATAAACAGTAGAAACGCGCATTCTTTCGCTTTAAGCACTAGAAATAAACAATGAGGCAGTCTTTCTTGTAAAGCAGACATTTTTATGTCTTTTACACATCAGAAAACAACACACACTTGCAAACTTTGGCTTTTAATCTGTCAGTGCAACTCTTGCATTTTATATCTGACGGCACATGAATTATGCATTGGCCTATCTGAAAGTTTTACGCTCAATGCACTAAAATAACACTAAACTTTATCTCAAGAACACCGCAAAGAAACAGGTCTCCCACATAGTACTTGTAATGTATTTATAAACCATCTTTCTATTGCTACACAGCACACACAATTTCCACACGCATAACATGTCTTTAAAATGGGATAATTTCTTATTTTTAATTCTTCAGTGTTTTTTTGCTTAGGTTTTTAACCAAATATCATTGTTTAAAAAGTATTCCAAGGAAGAACATGGAAAGGCATGGAGCCTGAAAACAATGGACTTGATAAGACATTCGGAAACTCACTCACTCACACACATTCAATTTTATTTTCATAGTATCTTGTCTGTACTGTCCACCACAACATATGTTGACCTGGCAACACTTCTAGCAAAGGCTTCTTCAAACAGCACACAGGGAAGGGAGCTGTAAAATGCGTCAACAGAGCTCATGTGTTGGCCTTAGCTGCAATCACTATGCTATCAGTGAGATGAAGAGTAACGGGAAACACGATGGGCCTTTCAAGCATGGATAGCAGTTATACACTCTTAAATATAAAAGTTCCAAAAAGTTTTTGTTTTGTTTTTGCAGTGATGCTATAGAAGAACCATTTTGGGTTCCCCAAAAAAACCTTTCAGCAATCAGTTGAAAAGAACTCTTTTCTTCTTAGTGAATAGAACATTTTAATAATCTAAAGAGCCTTTTTACACTAAAGAACTTTTTGTGCAGTGGAAAGGTTCCACTGATGGTTAAGGTTCGACATGAAACCTTCAATGCTAATTATTTTTTAAGAGTGTATGAACAGGATCACACTGTCTGTCACTCTGGACAATCCTCAGAGTAGTTGTTTGTATGTACAGAATAATGCTGGTTTATAAGGCAAGATTAACATTATAACCACCATCTATATCATTCAAATACTACAAAAGTGTGGTAGCTGAGGCTGCAAGCGTGAGGTTAGCATGTTTCACAAGTGCATGAATGAAATGCTTTAGGAACATATGAATGAAAGCCCATCTAGTAAATGAGGACTTCACTATGAAGTTGTCTTGTATAAACAGCAGTTTTTGACTACTATTCCTGTTTGTGTGTGCGTGTGTTTTTGTGACATATCAAGACACAAATTGGTATAATGACATGGGTATGACATAGGTATTACAAGAAGAGGTTACTTATGAGGACATTACCCCAGGTCCCCATTTTTCAAAAGGCTTATAAATCATACAGAATTAGGTTTTGTGAGAAAGTAAAAATGTGCACAGTTTCCTGTGATGGGTAGGTTTAGGTGTAGGGGATAGAAAATACAGTTTGTACAGTATAAAAACCATTACGCCTATGTAATGTCCCCACAATTCACAAAAACAAACTTGCGTGTGTGTGTGTGTGGTGGTTCCCCACATCTACTCTTTAAGCTCGGAACACACCAAGCCGACGGTTGACCGTCGGCCGATAAGTTTTCTCAGTGTGTTCCGCACCGTTGGCTGAAGTTGGTCCTCGTGGGGTTTTTTTCGGCCGATTCGACATGTTGAATCGGCGTCAGAACTCATCGGTCAGTCGGGCCATCTGATCATTCTGATTGGCTGTTCAGCTACTGTCACCTGCTGTTACGGAAAGGCATTTCATCTTACGCAGTCGCAGAACGGACGTGCTACTTGGCTGTCGAGCGTCGGTTTGGTTTGTCAGGGCAACTTTGGACACAAACGCTGCCGACGTGAGCCAACCCCACAGTCTGCTTTCGTTGCCACTAGTTCGTCGGTGTCGGCTTGGTGTGTTCCGGGCTTTAGACAGACTGCATTCACAGTTGGAGAAAGAGAACTGTTCTGTGTAGGACTGGATTGTGCTGGCTAAATATAGAGCTACCAATGTTTCTGACACAATTATTTAATTTCCATCTGGCCTCAACACCCAGATTAAAGTGAGCAAGGCTCTGTAATGCAATTTTTCTATTTCGTAGTCTCTCTTTCTCTGTCCATTTTACCATAATATACACCCAAACATGTTATTTACATTTTCTGTGATGTTAACTACTTAGGAAAACCTCCAGTAGTCTTGGAGAAGAGCCAGAGTGTGTTGAAGACATGACGAGGGGGGAAAGTTAATCATTGTGTAATGTTTATGGGTTTATTTTGAGGTATTTGCATTTTAACAGATATTAAAATTAGTGGCATGAAATTATTAGGAAAAGGGAGAAATGGTCTGAGTATATTGCAGGCCAGAATCGAACCTGTACCACCCATATGAGCACCATAGCTTCAAGCATTTTGAAATGGACACTACTAAATTTAAAGTCAGCATGAAATGCGATAGAATTTTCTTTCTTATTGTGGCATATGTACAAGTGAAAGTGCTTCTCAGACAAGAAAAAATATAGGGCGGGACTTGATTTTGTCAATCGGGAATTGATTGGATCGTTGGTTGTGATTTCATTTGAGTGACAGGTTGTCCTGCCCTCGTGCCGAAAAACATGTCAGAGAAGAGATGTCATTGTGAGAGGAAGGGGAAGTTATTTTGATGAAAGATTAAGAGGGAACATGAATTTAAAAAAATAATGATGTGCACAAATAAATAATTTATAATAAACACTGCAGTATTCCATAAAAAATAAGAATTGTCAGTTTTGATGTCAAGGTGAATTTAAGATTATCTTAGCAATAGCATTAGCCGGTATTTGCTGATATGTATATATTATATCTGTATACATTATCTGTATATTAATACACAATAATATATGTCAGTTTATGTGTTAGCTTTTATGTGTCAGTCATGCTTGCTCAATCTGAAGACTACAGTGATTTTTTTCCCCCTACTTCTGTTCTTTTAACTCTCACTGTCCCTCCCCCCTCCACTCTCGTTCTTTCTGCTCTCTGATTCTGTCTTTCTGCCTGTCTTGTTACTTGTATTCTTGTTTAGTAGGTGAAGAAATGTTATTGTTCTGCGTTTGATCATCCATGACTGCCTCTAGGGCAAGGCAAATGTGAAAGTCTTGCGTGTGCATGTGTGTTTCTACATGCGTGTATATGATATGCATTACTCACCGCTGTGAACATATGTTAAAGGCTACGTTGGCTGAGTGGGCCTCTCTGTCAAATGATGTGTCTTAGCTCTGTAGGTGTAATGGCTGTGAAAACCTGAGTTTTGATGGCTAAATGTAAAAGCCTCCCCTGGACTCTCCTGCTCCAGTTAGCACTACATTTGGACTATATGCTCTAATATTAACTGTCCATCAGCTCACATTAAAATATGCCACTGTTTCTGCAGCGTACAACTTTCTTTCTTCTGCAGAACACAGAAGGATTATTTTTTTAATAATGCACTGGTTGCTCATTTCCAAGAATATTACAATAAATATTGGAGATTTCAAAGGGCACAAAAATATTACAAATGTGAGTTATACCAAGTCTTGTGAGACCATACGATAGCAATGTGTGACAGACAGGCTGAAATTTAAGGTCACTGGTCATTGAAGGAAAATTGTGCATTTATTGCAGCATTCACTTCAAACACTCAGTCGGTTTGTAAAATGACTAGATAGAGTAGATAAAGTAGATATTCAGAGCAATGAAATTCATGTCATGAAGATACTGTGCCCATTTGTGAGACCATAAGCTGAGGCTCGGATATAGACCAATACTTGATGATTTGAGACCTGAGCCCAGACAGAAGATATTTTGAAGCATGTTTTATTTCATATTTTGAAGCTGAATTTGCCCATACAATGAAAGCCAGTGGGGCGCAAAACAACATCAAACCCCTTTGGCTTTCATTGTAAGGACAAAAATAGACATTTTTAATATACTGTACCTTGTTTTGTGTTCCACAGTGGAAAAATTTATTGGAATGACATGAGGATGAGTAAATGATGACACAATTTTTGTTTTAGGTGAACTATCCCTTTATAACTAAAAAAGCACAGAAACATTTTATTTTCACAAATCAATGTACAGTCTTACAATATGCAGAAAGATCACTTCCTATGGACACATTTTTTTCCTTTCATTTTTTCTGTTCTGAATTTCTGATAAATATTAATTTGAGATGTATGTTAAACAATAATATGTGATACACACATTGAATTATCTAATGTTACATCTATCTAATGTTGCATCTGAAAAAAATTAAAAAATAAATAAAAAGCACAGAGAAAAAAAAAGAAAGGCCAATGATTTGTTTGGAAAAAAAAGCTGAACATGCCTGCTGTTCGGTTCTCCTGTTTATGATTTATCTGAACTCTGAAAACTGATTAAAGTCAACAGAGCAAGCCTGATAAGATTAGAAAACTATTCACCATGAATTAGGAATCTGTGTATCCCAATAATAGAATGAATATTGTAAACAGATTTCAGATTTCAACTGCCCCTAGACAGTTCATCTAGACAGATCACATATCAAAGTCTTCAAAACCTTGCATTCCTACTTTTTACAAAAGAGATTTATTTGGCCTATGCTGCCCTGTGAAATATGCAACAACCCTTGAATTGTCTCCAGAATAGTAATGGATCGACACACTGTGCCAAAACTGAGTTAAGGAGAGTGAAACCTGTCTGAAGTTATTAAACATTTGGCTGTAATTGCTTTCTTCTCCTTTATAATAGGATATAATAACATAAAATACTAAGCCCCCAGCTTCCCTAACTTGATACACTTTCTGTTAGTGCATATGAGTGTACATGGAGTAACTTTAGAGGAATTCTTTGTGTGTGTGTGTGTGTGTGTGTGTGTGTTTTCAGGGCACTATGAGGTAACCCCAGAGGAATGCTGTGTGTGCTTGTCCAGGTCAGATTTCTCCCATTGATAAGAGAAATGAAGACTTGAAAGTGGTCAGTGCTATCTTGGCAAACTCGCATACCACACCATGATCAAGGACATAATTTGTCCGCAAATTACCTATAAATTCTTAGATAAACCAGCAATTGAGACTGTCATCCCATTCAAGGGAAACCAAAAGCTAAACAAGTGTTGTTGTTTTCTACAGAACAAAGTTTACTATCATTCTCGTCTGATTTCAAGAGGATGTTCTGAATACCTATAAAATATACAGATGTTGATAGGCTTTAAAAATACACAGTGAATTTTAGTTGAACTAAATGTATTCAATGTAGGGTAGGTGTGAACGCAGCATAAGCTTGTTGTTTTGGTTCAGGAGGAATTGTAAAATGTGACTGCTGTTTGTGGCACTAGTGACTCTGTCTTCAACTCTGCAAAGCCTCATGAAACGCACTGTTGATGTGTGATGTCTGCGTGATCAGGGTGTGCGGAGGTACGGAAATATATAGGTTGACAGGCAGGTAAGACATCTTATCATCGCATTTGGTCCGAGCATTTTTTGGTCCTGAGACTTCCACAAAAGATATATATATATATATATATGTATTTTTTTATATTTTTTAATATTTAGACCACTTCCATTATTGATTGCTATCAGGATGTGAAGAGAGTTTCAACCAGCATAACAAAGAGTGTTTATGAAAAACATTGCCTACCCTACCTTTAAAGCAATATCTGCATTTTGGTGGTGCCAAAATATCATAAATTTCCATGTCTCTAGGTTTCACCAATCAGAATTACAAAAATAATAGATTTTTTAACAAGTTTCAAACACTCTGTCAATGTTTAAACATACAGGTAATTTAAGTTTAATTTAGTTTCACAATCTGCTGAATAGTTTGTCAGAAATATAAAGTTCTGTCATGAAACTTTAGATGGGTTTAGATGTTGATAGGTCCTTGACTCTACACGACAACGATATGCTTAAAACGGAAAAAGTTTTTCCTTCGAGTTTTCCGTGTACAGACGACACCACTGTCAATACGATCCCCATTCACACGAATCCGTGAGAACAACTAAAAACGCTGTATTCTGCTGGCAGGCCATTAGATGTCGATGAAACACTATAGACTGAATGTGTAATATGCATGTGCATGACGTCATCGTTTTCACAGATTCACGTTTTTGTTGTTTACACGGAGACCGTTTTAAAAACCTTTGAAACCCCTTTTTCAAAAGTTTGCATTTTCAGGCACCCAAAACGCCATTGTCAGATGAAAGAACGGTCAAAACGCATAAAAAGTTTTCAATTTTTAGTTGAAAACGGTGTCGTGTAAACAGCCCCTCAGTCTCCTTGCAATCACATCATTCTCCATAGGGCACAGCTGATGTATCAGAAGCCAATGAGCTCGCTGCTCAACTTTCAAATACTTGGTCAGCATTTGCTGTAGCAGTTGCAGCACTTTCAGAAACCCTTCACCTTCCCCAGCTCCACCTGTATAGATTTCATGTATGCAATATTGTACAGCAGCAGCATGTTTTACTTGCTCACAGCAGCGTGTCGTGTATGTATTAGCAGTAGCAAGTCCCGTGCTTGCTTTGCAGCAGCAGCAGCATAGCAGATCTATTCCACCAAGACCAAACATATCAACATTGTCATAACCATTACCATGCCAAACACGAAATGAATTGAGGCCCCCAAACTTCATGTGAATGTATCAGGAAATGTGAGAGGAAGAAAGTATATTGCAGAATTTAATACCATCATGATGGTTTAATGCAAGTGACTTGTGATGGAATACATTTGCTGTGCTATGCTTTGATCAAATTTTTAGACCTGTAAATCCTATTATAGGTGTGTATGTGTGTGTGCTTTGTAAGTGCGTTGTGTTGGTTGCTTGCTTTCAGATGGCAGGTGGCACTAGATCGTGTGTGAAATCCAAATGAGTAATTGATGAGTGGATAAATCAATGCACACGGTCTGTGCTGGAAGTCTCTGTATAGAGCCTTGATACTCTTGACTTGCTAGCCTCAGTGACACTTTAATAAATATGTGATGTTCAAGGTTTTTTTCCTCCAGAATAACTTTTTATGTTTTTGTCCAGGGCTTATGAGTAACATCACCAGGCCAGCAAGCTGGCTTAGGCTAAATGTGATTGAATAGTGTGGGAAAATGCATATGTCTGCTTTGCGGTACAATTTCAAAGATCAAATTTAAAGTAACACCATGAAACCGAGCACCTAACAGTCAGTGCAATGCAGAATTCCCTGAAGGTGAAGAACTGAGGGCCTAAAAATCTTAAACTCGAACAGAACAGAACAGAACAGCTAAGAAAAATAGCTTCCACAACAGTTCAAGTGAACGGGCAATGGGGGCATAGTAATGAAAAGGAATAGTTTAATAGTAATGAACTATAGTTGATATCCTAAGGATCATACCTTCCATTCTTTAATAATTTATCACTAGCAGATATATTACAGCTTGGATGGAGGAAGCGGAAAGGAAACATGTTTTTTTTGCAAGCAGAATACATTTAGTTTGGCTTCTGAACTGGCTAAAGTTGAGTAGTACTGAACTGAATGCACTTTGAGCTTGTTGATGCCAGCAGAGGTGCTTTACCGTGCTTTAGGCTTTGCTGCAGTGAGCGCTTGTTTCTGTTCTGAATGCGTTTGTTGTCACTGTTGGAGAGGTTGAGTTTTTTTTTTTTTTGTGGTTAACAAAAGATAATTTTAAATTTTTCTGCTTGAGTGATACTGCAGGAGATCTAAAACTTTAAATTTTTAGATAGTTTAGTGCATTTTTAAACACAAATATATTAGAAGTTTGAGAGTGTATGGAGACTAACTTGATAATTTGCAATGTTTCATTTGCAGTGCTTCATGGCAATGCTTCCCCTGCTTGTCTAAAAAGATTTACTGTTAATAAATTATCCTTCTATGAAAAAATTAATGGGATTTTTATTTCTGGAACCAGACTACTGCACTATACAGTGCAGTATAGTGCAGTAGTCTGGTTCCAGAAATAAAAAACATATTGCAGTTATTTTTTACTAACTGACTTGAGATAGCCCTGACCTTTTTAAAATGCTGAATGCAATTATGTACATTAGTATAACATGATTTTATTAGTGTTTAATGTATTTGGGTCAGTGACGAATAAGGTTTTTAAAAGTGAAAAAAAAAAAATAGAGATATAATTAATTTTGAAGTTTTATTAAGTGTTAACAATGAGATTATGTGGTTTATAATCAATTCACACTGCTTTTGTCTTTTTTTTTCTTTTTCTTTTTTACAAGATTTGTCACCAAAAAAATTCAGATTTACCGAATGACACTTTTGGTTATACCGAATGACGATCATTTAAAACAGTGCTAACAGGCTGATATCTAGCTATCTAGCAAAAGGACAATCAAACATTTTATGTTTAGTACAAGTTTTTAAAACATTTTCCATGTTTTATAGCGGTTGTACCGAATGACCTGATGTTTCATGCGTATGAGCAAGTGAAAACATGAATTTTTGAAATAGTTAAGTGAGAGTTAGTTACTTTGCTTCACAACCATGTGGTCCTTTGCAGGTGTCTGAATGATGTCTTATCCTGTCACATGATACTGACCGCATGACTTGATCCAAAATGGTCCCTTTATATTGTTTACTCCGAATGACATCAATGAAATTCATTTTGCCGTACATTCTTTCTCAGAACAAAGCAATGACTTCTACACATTATTTTAATGCCCGAATTAAAAATATATACATTTATTACATTTTAAGATATTTTAATCACTAATGAAATGGCTGTATTGGCTTTTGGCCGGTTAAACCAAATAACCTTTTGACACTTAAAAATCTTTAAAATACCTTTTATATGTAGCTAAATATAACTAAAAACTTTTAGATTCAATAAAAGAGATCTAGTTGTACTACCTTACATACTTTGGATGTCATATCTTTGCTTTTTATTATTATTAAGGCCTTTGGACCAAAAAATGACCCTTCACGTCATTGACCCATTTATGGTATAAGGTATGAGTTTGTTAAAAAATCTCTTCCTTTCTCTCTTTCTTTTTAGGTGAATGATTGATAACAGAAAGCCCCTAGAGACAATCCTGTCATCTTGCACAAATTCATGTATATCCTGATCATCGTCTGCACTTTCACTGTCTCCACATTCCTCCCTACGCTGTGTTAAACCAATCACAGCACAGACAGTATTGCCATGGACACGGATTCCATCCACTCTGGTTATTCTCACCACTCCAACAGGTCACGAGGGTCAAACAAACAGAGGTAAAGGGCTAAACTGGCTCATGTGCATTCACATACACATGCATACACACCATTCTCTCTTTCTCCTTCTCATGTATCTCTCCCTCTCTCAGATTTATTCATGCAGAAAACGAATATTGTCATCATGAAAAGATTCTGCATTTATTTCAAGCTTCAAGTGTATTAACGAAATTAAATGAATTTGTTTGTGAAATGATTCTGTTGCTCATTAGTGACGGGATGTCTTTAATTACTTTCAGATTAAATTATTGAGAATTTGCCTCTGATGATTCTAAATTATTACTTTGAAAAGGTAATCAGTGTCATAACTCATTAAAGAAATGTTCTTTACTCGGTAATTTTTCTTCATTAAAAATAAATACTACTCTCACAAATATGATTAAAATAAAATACGCTCACATGAGATGAAGAGTCGATTTGTGTAATTTTAGATGCATTTAAACAAGCAAACAAGGCCTGTTAGGTTGAACTTCAAGATTTTTATTTGGGTGTGCAACAATTGTGAGATTGCTTGAGTGGTTTCCTATCATAAATAATTGTTCATGCTTGTATGACACATTTTGCTCACAGATTTGGGCGGAATTTTGGTTGCTGTGAGCTGAGCCAGAGAATTCACAAATTCTTTGAGCTCTCCTCGTCAGTGTTTTTTGATATGCTTCAATGCTTTAAGACTGTGTTGACCCCACCCACTGTAATTAGGAAGTTATTTATTGAGCTTCACTATTGTTAGGTTTCCTATAAAAACTCCAGTGAAAGGCCCAAACAGGCCTGAGGAATTCCAGCATGAAAGCAGAGAATGTATGCATCTTCAATTAGAAAGCCACAAATGCACGTCCTTTTTTCTGTTGGCTTTCTAACTTCCTGCCACTTGTTACTTCTGTATTTCTCTTTCCTTCTGTTAATACTCCTTATCGGGATGAATTTGATCATCTATCATCTCCATATCTTACCGTAATCGTGCCTGTTCAGTACTCAGTCTGGTTTTATCTTTTGCAAGGCAAAAATGGTCTGTGAAAGATGGGCAAATGATAGTTAAAATAATGATTAATAAATCATATTCGCTTTATTTTTCACACATCACTTTCAGACTGCCTATTTCTCTCTGTCTATGTCTATAACTTGTAGCATATATTGATCTTGGCCACTTTTTCTTGTCTCAGTGGGCAGGCTCAAATGTTTTTTTGCTTAATTTCCAAATGAAGCTGAGCTCCACATTTTACATCAACACACATTTATAATGCTTGGGTGGGGACGGACACCTCAATGTTTCACCAGGGGCTATCATACTGCCTCTCCCATTCAGCCTCAACACCCAGTTTATATAACTTCTAATTACAATCCCATGCTTCCTGCAGGGTATTTACAATACTGCAATACACACAAAGTTGTGTAGATCTGCACTGCTGTGAAAAAAGGGCTTTGTTGTTTTATTCATTGATTGCATTTTTAAAGAATCTCTTTGGGCATTCAGTGCCAAGACCTTTAGCACTATTAAAAGCAGAATAAATATGTGTAGTCTTAAAGTTATTTAGATATTAGATAAAATAGGAAAGGGAGAGGAATTAGAGAATATGGTAATATTATTATTAAACTATTTAAATATGAGTTTAAACTATTTTTTTAAATGTATAAAAAAATGATTACTGGAGAACTTGTACATTTTTCCACATCATACTCCATGTACCCACTGTAGACATTGGTAGACAACCAGAGGTGGATGCTTTCTCCCCAAAATTCAGAGTAGTAGGATACAAATATAGGTTTTTAATAACTAAATCTTCATATACATGGCTGTCCACAGATCTTGAACCTTGTACTTTGTTGTATGTTATAGCAGCTGTTTGGCTTAGTCCCTCAGGCTCAGCTGTAGATATGTTTTATAATACGACACAATCTCTAGCCAGCGTTCCCACTATTCCCAGGCTGTCCAGGATTAGAGTAAAGCAACAGGGGGGGGGTCGGGCTCTGTGATGACTAGCTGGAAAAGGACGGGAGCATTTTAAGTGTTGTATTGGAATTAATGTTTTAATATATGTTCTTTTAGCTAATCAAAACATGTACCTTTATAAACTGCCAACCAGCCTCCAGACTTAACAGTTAGAAGTCGTTGTAAGACAAAAGCAATTTTCTAATCCTCATAATGCATTTTCTCTATTCATACTCGTTGATCTAACATGATCAGAGAGTCGCTTTAGAAAAGTATAGTTGAGTGGTTTTTAACTGGTGGGTCGCGACCGCAAAAGGGGTCGCATATCTGTTCTGATAGGGTCACGGACTGCAAAAAACAATGCTGTGTTGAAATAAAAATAAACATTAACTGAAATAAAATAATATACAGTCAAACCAAAATTTATTCAGACAGCTTGAACATTTCATTCATTAATACAGTTTGTTGTTTAAAAAAAATCTCAGAGTTAAACTGTGTCAGAAAAAAATACTCTTAATTATGTCAGATAACACTTAAGCAAAACATGGTCAGGTCAAAGTGTCTGAATAATTTTTGGTCCCAAATTTTTATCAATTTTACTGGTATGAAGAATTTTTGGGTATAATATGTCACAGTTTACTTTATTTTGCTATCCTCACTTACATAAATGAACTATAGTTTCCTGCACCCACTAGTAAAAATATATATAAAAAAATTATATCTAGTATCTGAATAATTTCTGGTTTGACTGTATAAACTTAAAATTATTTTATTTCAGCTAGAAGCCAAAGCAAAATTTCTCATTTTCATTTAGTTTATGTTGAAGTACTAAAGTAATTAAAACTAAAACTTCTTAAAAATATATAGACATATTTTTTTTTTTAAATGACAAAACACAACAAAAACTAAAACGTTAACTGAAATTGAGAACAGAAGATATAAAAATAAAATCTTAATCAAAATATTAACAAAACTATAATAGTATATGTGATATTAAAATAAATAAATATATTTTTTACGATGGTAGAATAAATAATAAAAAAAAAATGTATGATACGGTTTGTTTTGTGCAGTGAATTATTAGCTATAAAAGGTGAGAACCACTGGTATAGTTTATTTTTATCCAGTCAAAATATTCAAATGCCAGATGCATCTGCTAGTTTAGCTGCATTAGCTTATCAATATGCCAACGTCAAACTCTATTGAAATCAATTGTGAGTCAAATGCTCTGTGATTTTTGTTCCTAATTAGTATTTTGTGAGGTTCTATGATCGTTAGGATGCTGCCTTTGTATGTAGAAGGCACTAGGCTGTGAAAAGAGCATCAGTTACTGTAACAAGATCATTTTCATGCCTCATTGCTGTATATTGTTAAACACAGACAGCATGAGATTGAGGGCTGTCTTTGCAAATATTTGCAGTGTTATTTGTTGATGTCAAGATTTACTCAGAGCGAGACGTCTATGTTTGCTGCTGTTTGATAGAATGCATGTGTGAGAGAGGGCCTGTGTGCAATAGTGCTGTATTTGTTTGTTTTTATCGGTTTTGTTTTATTCTAAGGCTTGCCAGACATTAGCTATGACAAAAAAAAAAAGGAATGAGCCAGAGAGAGAGAGAGAGAGAGAAAGCTGTGCTTGGATTAGGGTCGTCACAGCTCACTGCATCTAACCCAGTTTGCACCAGATGCTCCAGCTAGGGCATGTACGAGATGGCGCTAGAGGTAGCCAGCACGTGTCAGTGAGAGGATGAAGAGGGAGAATGATGATGGTGGTTATCCTGTCATTAGTGTGAATGTGTTTCCCTGCTCCCATCGCCATGGCGACAGCGTTTCCCTCACCTCCGTCGCTGTGTGTGTCTCTCTCGTGCAGTGAACGCAGCAGCAGGGATCGGCACAAATCACATAGCCGTGACAGCAGCAGCCGCTCAGACAAAAATGTCACCATCAGTGCAACGTCAGCCCAGCCACAGCAGCCGGATCAAGGCTCCGCCCCCACAGATGCCCAGGTGAGTCAGACACTGGATATGTTTGAGAGAATGAATGTGATTGTGAGAATCACCTTTGTGCCCTTGAGGAACTTCAAGTTACTCCAGAGGAACTGAACCTGTAAATTGACTGAATAAAACAACCCAGCAGTCCCCCTCTCCAGACTGACAAGGATTAGAATAAAGCAATGGGGGGCCGGGGACTGTGATGACTGCCTGTTAAAGGAAAAGTGAAAAATGAAAAAATCATATTGGAATTGCTGTTTTAATAGTAAAAATATTTTAGCAAATCAAAGCAAGACTTTTTTTTAAGTGTTAAATTTTATATTTAATTAATCTAATATCCATTATATTTTTTTAAATACAAATTGTATTATATTAATATTACATTACCTTTCAAAAACTCAGTGTTTTTTTTTTTTTAAAGAAATTAATACTTTTATTCATCAAGGATGCATTAATTTGATCAAAAGTGACAGTAAAGACACTTAATGTTACAAAATATTTCAAATAAATGCTGTTGTATTAAACTTTATAAAACAGTTAGTTCGTGTCCTTGATTCTGATTGGTCAATAGCTGTGTTTTATTCACGATAAAACACGGCAATGACCGCTTCCCAACGGTTCTGTGTAGCTCTACACAACACCCTTAGCAACCACTCTTAGCAACGTAAACTGTATCAATTGATATTGTTCATTGAAGTTTACTGTATTATGTAGAAGAGTGTTGTGAGAAAGAGACTGAGTGAGCGAGTTTATTACCTGCATTCAGATTTAGCATTTTCCTTCCGGTCAGTCATGTTCATAATGAAAAATCTGTTTAAATAATTTCCCGTGACTGACAGCACTAGTCAAAGCATTTGTCAGTTGCGTCTTGTTCCGTGTTCACAACAATTCAGTCTTTTCAATATAAAAGTGTTTGCGACTGAGTGAATCACTCATAAAGACAATCTTTGCGTAATAATGTAACTTCTGTTGCTGTTCACGGTCAGGGACAATTTTTTCTGGCGGAAGGAAGGCTTTTAGTGATTTTATTTCATGGAAGTTGCATTGATACATATTTTTTGGCTATAATACTCCGCTTCGCGTCGTGCCTAACAACACCCTTCAGCTGTGACTTATTCACGATACAGGACAGCTTTTCGTACCTTATTGCTTACTTATCATCAAAGAATCCTGAAGAAATGTATCATCATGGCTTCCACAAATAAATAAATAAGCAGCTGTTTTTAACATTGATAGTATGTTTCTTGAACAGCAAATCAGCATATTAGAATAATTTCTGAAGGATCATGTGACACTGAAGACTGGAGTAATGATGCTGAAAATTCAGCTTTGCATCACAGGATTAAATTATTATTATTAATTTTTAAATATATTAAAATAGACCCTTATTTAAAATTGTAATAATATTTCACAATATTACTGTTTTTACTGTATTTTTGATCAAATAAATGCAGCTTTGGTGATCATAAGAGGCTTCTATTATAAAGATTAAACATCTTACCAACCCCAAACTTTTGAACGGTACTGTATATATTTATATTACTGTATTTTTTTAATTATTAGTAGTATTAAATAATTATATAAAACTTATTTCACTCATTACTCTCATTGCAAATGGACAATAAAAATAGCCACACATGCACATCTTGCATATGCATTTCTGCAGAATATATATGATGAGATTGTATGTGATGTCAAACGTGGGGTGCATCTGTCATATTGAACTCTGAGCTCTACCTTGGGAAACACGGGCCATAGTTAAAGAGGATAACAGGGATTTCAGACCGTGACATGCTCCAGAAAACAGAAAAATGCTTTTTTTTATTGAATGTTCTGTCCTGTCAGTGTAATTCATGTGTGAAGTGGTCAGTGTAATGCCAGATTAAATTAAAGGAATATTCAGAATTTAAACTTCGAAGAAGAGTAGTCTCACCTCAAAAAGACAACTTAGACACATTTACAGCTCAGCTAAAAAATATTATTCATGAATATAGTTCTTTATCAAAATTACAAGCTTCACATTTGTGCTTTTTTTTCTGCTTGCCTTCTATTGCTCATTGTTAGAGCAAGCCACAGATGCGGTTGCGCTTCACACCGCATGCATAAACAGCATGCAAGCGGTGCTGCAGCTTAATTGCAATAACAGGCTCGCATTGCGTTTTCACACTATCTGGATGAAAGAGCTGGAGCTTTATACGGAAAAGTGGTTTCTGCATTACCACAAAGAGTATTGGGAGTGGGCAGTTGAGAATTATTATTACGAATGGGATTTTGAAATCTAGAGTGAGCTGGATCACATTTATATCGAAACAGCAATTCATCCACAATAGAATCCAAACCCCAAAGACTATAAACTTTTTAAATGATCTAGAATCAGTCAGATTTATTGATTTGCAGTGTTTGGGTATTTGCCATTGTGTAAACTGCATTAAGGCAGATGTATTTTTTTGTCAAATGGCAAGTAGCTGTTAAAAGCCTATATTGTAAAACATTGTGTTAATAAAATGGTTTATAGTGTATTTTTCAATGCATTTTCTGCTGAGTTTAACACAATAAGAGTTGCAAAAGGCTCAGTGATGAAACTTTCCTGGGAAAATAAGTATTTTCTGCCTCGCACATGCAGCGTGAAACAAGGCCTAATATTTATATATCAGTTTTTTTGTGATGTTGGTTATCTTGATGAGACAGTAACCTCATACACACTGGCATAGCTGCTCTTTAGTGATTGTACTGGAATATTTATTAGAGAAACAATGAAAAGGGGAATGAGAGAACCGGGTAGAAACAGGGTAAAGTGTGTGTGTGTGTGTGTGTAATGAGAGGGTGTGTGTTTGTGTAGGCAGATATGTTAAATCGGAGTGACACACATCTCAGTATGAAGGGACGTCGCTTTGTACTTCCTACAGGGTCTCAGTTATTCTGACCTACTTGGCTCCCCCTCAGGGGCAAAAGGCACACAAAGTTTTTATAGGTCCTCATGTCTGTCTACATTCATTTGTGCAAGTGTGTGTGTGTGTGTGTGTGTTTGTCTTTAAATACTATACATTTCTCTTGAGAGGACTTTAAGCTATGAAAGAATTCTGATTGAACAGACATAGTTCTGAAATTTTAGTGCATTTTATATATATATAGATCAATGCTGAATAAAATTATATATATTCACTACTATTCAAAAATTTGGGGTAAGGTCAAAGTTCTATCTCTTTAGATAGAAATTAATACTTTTATTCAGAAAGGATGCATTAAATTGATCAAAAGTGACAGTAAAGACTTTTGTTATTTTTAATAATTAAATTGCTAATTAAATTGTTAATAATAAGACATTTTTCTTTGGCACCAAATTAGCATATTTGAATGATTTCTGAAGGACGATGTGACACTAAAAACTGAAGTAATGGCTGCTGAAAATTTTACTTTGCCATCACAGAAATAAATAACATTTTAAAACATATTAAAATAGAAAACAGTTATTTAAATTGTAATAATATTTCACAATATTACTGTTTTAACTGTATTTTTGATCAAATAAATGCAGCCTTGGTGAGCATAAGAAAAAATAAAATAAAAATCTTACCAACCACAAATTTTGAAGTGTTGTGTGTATGGAAACGAACATGAATCTGCCAGATCTTCATATGCCAATAGCACCATTTCAGAATCGTTGAACATTAGGTAGGTTTAATCTTTTCATAGATAATTTAAATAACAATGGCAGATATTTGATATATAAAGGAGCAAATACTCACCAGTTTATTTGATAAAAATATCATAGTAAACCGAGGAAAGCCCCTGGCACTGCTAACAGGTTAATGCCATGCCCATGAACGGCTGTCAGTTCTATTCTTCCCTGTGTAATTTCATCATGTTGGCTCTGATCTTCTTTCGTCTTCCTGTCATTCAGCCTGGGCCTCTGGAATGTTGTCTCCAGTGAGGAAACTTTAGACGTTAGTGAACAGAATGACTTGGAATAGCAAGCATGTGAGTCATAACTATAGCGCACTAAGAAAGGGTCTGTGTTTATGTTTGTTTGTTGTGCCGTTGTTTGAGTGTGTCTTTCTTGCTAGTGTCATTTTTATTTATAAAATGATAGATCTGGCTCTGTAATTTGATTTGATAGATGTATCCATTGCTTCAACCTTTGTTTTGGTCTTCAAGCCTTTTCAGTGGTTCAAAAATTAAATTAAGGCACATGGTGGTGATGACCAATGATCTAATGTCAATTTTGACTGCTGCAGTGATGACATATTTTTGTTGACCAACCCAAAAGTTAGCATTACCAGGGTTCCCTCAACAAAAACCCAATTTGATTTTTATGAATTTTAAAGTCTAAATGCAATTGCCAGAAGTAAAAAGTTAAGCATAGGCTACAAACAGACATCACTACCAATAAGCTTCCAACAACTCTTTCATTCTTTATTTTTGAAAACATGTTCCCGGAAAATTTTAGATAGAATAGTTTTCAAGAGCATGATTATAAACACAATGAAGCTATAAAAGTGGAATAGCGAGTAGATGAGTTTTCCTGTGAGCTTTACTTGTGTTTTATAAAGATGTATTTTATGTCATAGAACAAAACGGGAAAATATCTTGAACTTGTGTTAACCACAGACCTTATTTCAGGCTTTTAGTCAAAAACCCATTCAAAAAACCTATTGACTTCAGGCCGATGGAACCAGAAGTGCTAAAATACTAACTTGTTTCTGGGTTTTGGCTTACAAAAATACTTTATCCCTGCAGCACTCTATTAGCCTTTATCAAAGCCTCATCACCGATGACAGATGTCTATTTTAGTCCCTCCCCCTTCACCCCAGATTCACTTGTGCTTGAATCAAAAGACTGCTTGATTCTAATTCATCTCGCCTCTCATAGTTATTAGCCCAGGGTCATAATGACATACATAAATCTTACCTGTCAAAGGCCGCTTCTAACCTTTCAAAGTCAACTATGTCCCGGGTTCAACACAGTTTATTTTAGAATCAAGAAAAATGCAGTATCTGAGACTTGCTGTCAAGTACTACTGCATATCATTTTAAATCATTGTGCTCATAGTGTCTGTAATTCTATAATAGTGCCTGTATCCTTCATGTTCCTTTTGATTTGGAATTGTAAATCTGAGCAAAATGCCTATGCAGGTTTATTTTGGAAAAAAATGAGAGGAAAAGGATGGAGGGTGGAGAGGAGAGAGGTGCAGGAGTTTCTCACACTTGTTTACCACTCCCTCTCTTCCTGCTTTTCTTTCTGTGGTAGAGTTCAGATTGTGGCTCTGTGACAGGGAAATGAGCTGTACACGAGTCAAGCAGAACACATGCGCACACACACACACACACACACACACACACTATTAGCTGTGTTGTGTGCTTCTTTTGTCTCTCTCAGTGGGGGAAGCACATTCAGCAATGTGGACTGTAGGCAAAATGGAACAGATCAGACCACAGTCCTGTACAATAGCCTGCCCTCTGTTCACAAAGAATTAACTTATAAGAGTTTTTCAATTAACAAAGACCTTATTTAAAAAAAAGATTTTTGTGAACCACTGATTCGAAACAAAAGATTCATTAAGCTTAGAAGCTTCATGAAGGAGTGTTTTGAAATCGCCCATCACTAGATATTGTGGAATAAAGTCGCTATTTTGTTATATTTGGCGCATAAAAAGTATTCTCGTCGCTTTATAATATTAAGGTTGAACCACTGTAGTCACATGAACTGTTTTAAATATGTTTTCAGTAGATTTCTTGGCATTGAAAAAGTGGGTGTTATTGCTGGTGATGAAGGCCTCACTGAGCCATCGGATTTTATGAAAAATATCTTAATTTGTGTTCCGAAGATGAACGAAGGTCTTATGGGTGTAGAACAACATGAGGGTGAGTAATTAATGACATAATTTTTATTTTGGGGTGAACTAACCCTTTAAGTTCTAGTACAAGAATATTTGTGGAATTGATATGGAAAAAATTTTGATATCGTTACTGTTAGCCTTCGGAGCTGAAATTGATATGGGTAATGGGTGTTTTGTTTCTGACACGTGCTGTAAGTGGTAGACCAATCACAACAGACTGGGCTGTCTGACCAGTTGGAGCAGAGTGTATATTAGATACAAAGTTAGGAACCTTAAAAATAGCATAATAGGAGAACTGTAACAATTTGTACAGCACAGTTCAGCCCGGGTTGTTGTGTGAACCTTTGCAAAGAGACTACTATTTAAGGATGCAAACCAGTAGTAGTCATTGTTATTATTTTTTTGTTTAATATTTATTTTACATGTGGAGAGCCAGTCATTTCAAATGTTGTTTTTGTAAAGTTACAGTAGCAAAAACGTAGAAAATTGTAAAGTAAAACTACATCATTTTGGTAATCAAGTGTTAATTTCAAAAGTTTTCCTTCATGTGAATTTATGTGTGAGTAGCAGATGCTATGTTAAGACTTAAGTGCTCACAAATTTAAGTGCAAATGTGTTTTTTACAGCTGTATTTTACGGCAGTAGCTGACTCTGGTGCTAGATAATTTTAATTTTAACTTAATATAATTTTGTGATATGACATGTAGCCAAGTATGGTGTCCCATACTTTGAGTTTGTGCTCTGCATTTCACCCATCCAAGTGCACACACACAGCAGTGAGTATTGAACACACACACACACACACACACACACCATGAACACACACCTGAAGCAGTGGCCACAGCAATTTTTTGCTGTGGCGCCCGGGGAGCAATTGGGGGTTAAGTGCCTGGCTCAAGGCACCTCAGTTGCGGGTGAGAGTGGAAGAGAGCGCTGTTCATTCACTTTCCCGCCAGTACTGAGACTCTAACTTGAGACCTTCCGGTTACAAGTCCGACTCTCTAACCATTAGGCCTCAACTGCCCCCAAAACACATTTGGATGTTGACCCTGAGACCTCATCCAGTGGGCTCCATTTTTTTAATAAAAAAGCCTATGTGCATCTGTGTTTGTGTTTCCACCACCTTTTACAACACAATATGCTTCTTTAACCTTTTCCATCTGCCATTTCCTCACTTCTGATGATCACCCGTAAAGTTATTTTTGCACAAGGGTTTCTGCAAGCTCTAAACTGTGTAGAACGGAAAGGAAATTTATTTTCTCTTTCTTTTCTTTTACTTTTAAAAAAACCCCAGGCATAAACAACTCACTTTTTATTTGTCACTATTCTTCTCACTTACCAGTAATTCCTCCATTTTTCTTTTGTCACATATGTGCATACTGCATAGTTGTATTCAGTAGTTGTCTTATACTTTATTTCCCTAAGAATCTTTTTTTTTAGTTGGTTGGAGTCCAAAAATACTAGGTTTTGCAAGGTTGGACTCGGTCATATTGCAAAGTTGCATTTGCGTTTTTCTTAAAACACTGCGTTGAGCTCAGGGAATAGTCAATAGTTGGCTCAGTAATTGCTGCATGTGGCTGTATTTTATGTCTGTTATTATTATGATAATATTATTGCTGTCATTTACATGAAGTGAAAACTTTCTCAATTCAGATTAAATTGGCTAAACTACATTACCATACAAAATACAGCCTCTATTCATACAAATAGATGCATAAATAAGCAAACAAATCCATAAATAAATATATAAATACTTGCAGTTGAATTACTGTCCTTAGTGCAGAACAATCTTTAATGGAATTCTAATCTGCACTGCATTTCACATTCTAGTGGCATTGGCTCAGAGGTCCTGCTGTTAGAAAGTTCTCATTTGTTGTTAGTGTGTCTCTCAGTTCTCAAGCTCATTTATATGCAGATGTATGTGAGTTTTGGGTATTTGTCATTAATATATGCTGATGAGGGAGACCTAGGTACTTCCGTACTGTCTGTCTGAATTAGCTGTGAAGCAGATTTGCCATCTCACCAACATGGAGGGGAAGGGGAGCAAATCAGAAGCTGTAAATCTGAATTTTTCTGTATTATCGATCCTGAGTGCTGGGTTTGAGTGCTGGGTCTCTGACATAATGGGGCTTTTAGGAGTATGTTGAATTTTTTATGTGCTTGATACATTGCTGTTCCTCTCCCACCTCTTGACAGGATGACAACTGGGGCGAGACCACCACAGCGGTCACCGGAACATCAGACCACAGCTTGTCTCAAGAGGACTTGGCTGGCTTCGGGAAGGAGACGGAAGGTCCAGTAGAGAAACTGAACTGTATACGCTTCCTTCCTTTGGCCCTCACCCTCCTCCTCGGCCTGCTGGTCCTAGTCACCCCCCTGTCCTTCCTGGTGCTACCCCAGGTGCTATGGCCGGAGCGCCTGCAGGCTTGTGGTACTGCCTGCGAAGGCCTGTTTCTTTCACTGGCTTTCAAGCTCCTCATTCTACTGCTGGCTGGCTGGGCGCTGTTTGTGCGACCAATGCGAGCCTCCCTGCCCCGGATAGCAGTGTTCCGCGCCCTGCTGGGGTTGCTCACACTCCTCCTGCTTCTCTCCTATTGGCTGTTCTTTGGAGTGCGCATCTTGGACTCACAGGTATGGGCAAATGTGTGTGGGAACCAAAAAGAGAAACATGTTGAGATCTGTGGAATTGCGGTTGTGTAAAGTCTCTTTTAATAAAATGGTTAGTTTCAGCTATAACATCTTGATTGGATGAGCCATGTTCAAAACCAAAAATACATATATACACCTGTGACCATGGATCATTGTTTTTGCAATTCCATTTGATGATGCTAGTGGTGCTGAAATTACACACTTCAATTGTAACTTACATTTAGGCTAATGACTTTTCTAATGTTACTTATTATTATCATCATCAATAGGGTTCAATGGGAATATTTTAGAATGTTTGTTCACTAAAATCATGTAATTGTTTGAAATTGCATGTTCTTCATTAATATTGTATGTGAGCCTAAGCACTGTTTAAATATTTATAGGTTCAGGGGAAAAAAAATATTGTTATTTTGATTGTATATGTAGAAGTGAACAAATGAAGCGTTTAAGCAGTGGTGTATAATCAAATTCTTAAGCTATTTAATTACACAGAAATATAGATAAAATAAGATAAATTCAGTAAATTCATTCAGTGCAGGTCATTTTGACCCCCTTGATTTATTGCTTTACTTTCTGTGCTTGACAGGAAGAGAACTACCAAGGCATAGTGCAGTTTGCAGTGTCATTGGTGGATGCTCTGCTGTTCATCCATTACCTGGCAGTGGTTCTGCTGGAGATCCGGCATCTTCAGCCCTGCTTTTCTCTCTGTGTCGTCCGCTCCACTGATGGAGAGACTCACCACTACAACCTAGGACAACTCAGGTGCCAGCTGATTATGATGACCAAACATTGAATAAATCAACTACAATAGGGGTGCCCAAGATCTACCTTCCTGCAAAGTTCAGCTCCAACCCTGATTTAACACAACTGAACCAGCTAATTAAGATCTTCAGAAGCACTTGATAATTACAGACAGGTGTGTTGGATCAGGGTTGGGTATGAACTGAGCAGGTAGATATATCTCCAGGAACAGGATTGGGCACCCCTGAACTACAATATGCTGGCCCTTTCCCAAATGGCACACTTCATGTGCACTTTCGGTCCTGTGGACTTACAATGGCCGCTGCGTGTGCGTGTCCGTTAAGTCCACAAGACCGTAGGGTGTCCCATTCGTCATTTTAGCTTTCAGAAGGGTGCTCGCGAGCACCCCCTTTGCGGCCGCTATGCGCCCTTGATGCGCACTTCAGCTGAACCCGCAAGTCTGCGAGCTACGCAGAGGACTTCTACCCTGCAGTCAAAGCGGCATTACGTATCGAAAGTGCGGACTCAGAGGAAGACTGTGAGGGTTTAGGGTGCCATTTGGGATAGGGCCGCTGTCTGTTACATGGTCTTTAGTTAAAAGGCAAAGAATACCATCTACATGTACATGTGTACAAGAAGCTAGAAGCAATTAAGCAAATCTAAGGAACCTTTTGCAGTGAACATTTTTTTTTTTCCCAAGAACTATGCATCAAATCTGTAAAAAAAAAAAACAAAAAAAAACTTTTGCCTCTGTAATTGCAGTGATTTTATGGCTTAGCTGCTTTATTACTTAGATATTATATGTGCTTGTCTATATACACAAAATTGTGTGTGTGTGTGTTCACTGTTTAATGCATTAATAATGAGTTGAGGTTGGGCCGAGGGAAAAAGGTCCATTAATCACCCTATTACAGACACTCCCTACTTTGCCCTGCGTTACTTCCCCTCTCCCTTCCGCTCTCCTGCCCAACGCTTTCCTTTGTTCTTGCTCTCATTGTTTCATTGGTTGGACATTTTTGATCCAGCGCTACTGCAGAGTCAAGTGGCAGCACACACACAAAGCAGAGTGAAATCTATTAGTATCTGACGTCTGTTTAATGAATTATATGATAGAATTGTCTGTTCCTGTGTTTTAAGAGACACCCAAATCCCTATTACCAGTGAACATGACAAGATTTTTTACAACGTTCAGACCGATCAACTGTCTCTCTCACTCTCTCTCTCTCTCTAGCATTCAGCGGGCAGCCCTGGTAATTCTTGAACACTATTATAAGGATTTCTCAGTTCACAACCCTGCCCTACTGACGGCTGCTAAGTCCAGGGCAGCTAAACATCTGGCTGGGCTGAAAGTCTATAATGTGGATGGTGAGTTTAATCTGTGTAAAATTACTGTCAGTTTTCTGACTTATTGCTTATTGTTCTCTTGACCAAGAAATTCTGAATGATTCATTTTGAAATGCTTAGTAATGAAAATTGAGATACTCAATTATCAAATGTTTCTCCTAGATAGCAATAAGAGTCTATGTCTCTTGCTTCACGGATTATTGTTCGGAGTAAAAGACTCTAGTAATGCAACATGTCTCCTTTAGAGTTTCAGAAAAAAACAAACTGCAAATCAAAAGTCTGTTATTTCAATGTGAAACATTCTCATGTTCTTCCAACATCAAATTATCTAAGCAATGCTATCCACATTAAATGTAAATGTAAAGCCATAATAGATAAACCTTTTTTTATCTATTTTTAACCATTTTATTTAAAATGTCATTTTAAAAGCATGCATTGGATCATAATACATTCATATTACATTCATAATACATATTACATTAACCTTTCTTGCCTTTGTATATCAATATGTATAAGAATTACTGGTAAACCTTACAATAAGGTCTCATTTATTAACATTAATGCATTAACTAACGAACTAACAATGAGCAATAGATTTTTACAGTATTTCATATGCTTTGTTAATGTTAGTTAATAAAAATGTTCATATTAGTTCACAGTCCATTAACTTGTGTTAACAGAGACAACGTTTTAGTAAATGTAGAAATTAACACGAACTAAGATTAATAAATGCTGTAGAAGTATTGTTCATTGTTATTTCATATTACCTAATGTAGTTACTGAATTACACATAACATACAATAATGCATTATTATATCTAAAATATATTTTGAATATTTTTTTTACAGTGAATATTTTGAACATTTTAAGAAAATTATTTGTTTTGTATATGACCACCTTGCTCTTCATTGCTTATATCAACAATTGTCTCATTTGTATCTATTTGTATCCCTCATGAGGAATTTTAATGGAAACATCTGAGACTAAGTTGATACTTGGGATCAAGATAGACCACAGTTAAAGGGGTCACATCCTACAATTGGTTACGTTAACTCCTGTCCGCTGAGCTGTGAAAGAGCAACCTCTGAGCAATAATATTTTCTTGAACTTATTAAAAAAACAAACACTCATGCACACTTCTAATGCAGCAACTTGGCCGTGTTACTCAGTCACCACCAACATCTAATAAATCTTCTGTGATTGTTTCTTTCTGCAGAGTTTAAAGCCAAACTGAAAAGCTATCTTTTCGATTGTAAGTTTGGACCGTGTAATGCATTCAAAAATCCTTTCACAGAGACAATGAATTGTCACATGCTCCACATGTCTTGGTTATTTGCTTGTGCATGCAGTCATTGTCACAAGGTCACAGACTCATCCAAAAACAATTGCGAAATGCATTGAGAAATCCTTCCACATGACATGAAGAAGACACTCATTTCTGCACGTACTATGCTGTAAAAATGAAATTTAAAAAAAAAAAAATGTAAATAATTACCTTAGATCTCAAACACACCCAGTATCTCTCCCTCTTTCAATCTCTCTGTTTGACATTTATGATGTGCTGTCAGCACAAGAAATACACACACCATGATCCAGAGATGCATACTTGGGATCAAGATACCCCCTTAAGCACTCAAGCCTTCCTTCATGCCTGTGGCTATCGAACCAGGCCAGGAATGTGTGTGTATGATGAGTGCGAGTGTGCACGTATATGAAAAAACAGCAGTGCATAGCTCTTTTTGTGCTTTGCACGGATTGTCAGAGTATTAATAATGCATCACTAAGAAAAAGATTCTCCCCCGGAAAAAGAATCCACATCTCCTTTTATGCAGGTTTGAAAGCCTTCTGAATACGCTTAACTTGTTTTTGTCTGCGGGTAAAATTATTTTAGTATCTTATTTCTTGTAATGGTCTTCCTTGGTGTTATGTGTTTGTATGTACTTTTTTTTTTTTGTCTTTGTCATGTTATTCACAAAAATCAACTTGAGCCGATTTAGTATATGTGATTTCTGGAGGTGATTCAGAGAGTTATAGTACAGATCACAGACCTGCTTTGCTACAGAGGAGAGTCATGCTGCCCTTGTCATGCATTATTAATCATATCTGTGACCTGAATATGGATAAATATGCATAAATTATTCTGTTCACCACATTACTATGCACACTCAGCTAATATGCATTACGTATCATCATTATAACCTGATTCCACATAAAGATATACTTGACTGCCAATGGGCATTTTGCAGTAGATATACAATATCGTTCAAAAGTTTGGAGTCGTTTTTAAAAAAAAACTAATTTTGTTTAATATAAGTTCAATTTAAAATAATTTTCTATTTTAATATGTTTTGAAATGTAATTGATTTGGCAAAGCTGAATTTTCAGCATCATTACTCCAGTCTTCAGTGTCACATGATCCTTCATCATGTGATTCTGATATGCTGCTCAAGAAACATTTCTTCTTATTATTAATTTTGTAAACAGTTGTGTTGTTTAATTTATTTGTGTAAACCATGATATTTTTTATTCTTCAATGAATTGAAAGAACAGTGTTTATTTGAAACAGAAATATTTTGTAACATTATAAATGTCTTGACTGTCACTTTTGATCTATTTAATGTGTCCTTGCTGAATAAAAGTATTTCTTAATTTCATACTGACCCCAAAGTTTTTTTTATGGTAGTGTATATGACCTGTCTTAGCCTGATGGGAAATAAACTGAATGATGACTGGATGTAAAAAATAAATAAATAAATTAGTGATTAGATTAGATTGGTGAATTAAATGAACCTAAAGCATTGCTGGCATCTTGGTTTTTGTTTCATTCATCAATATTGTGTAATATTCAGATTATTTAAAACACGTACTATATTATCCTCATGAAAGTGCTTTTTAATTATTATGGCAGTTAAATTACACATTTATATGAGGATCTGCCACAGGATGATGTGGCATGTATTTTTGATCAGGCATTACAATCGCCTTAGGGTCCAAGTTTGATAGGAATTTGCATGACACCCGCAGTAGATCTTTTGGTAATAATGTATAAAAGCTTGACAGAATTAGCAATGGGTCAGTTTGTGAAAGGTATTTGTTTTTCTTGTGATATTGAACACAAGATGTCAAGATGGTATTTAGTAGTGTTATAGTATATTGAATTCTGCTTGCATCTGTTCTCTCTGATAATGCTGATCTTTGTCTTTCCAGGTGCTGGTAGCGATGCTGCAACCGCTCAGTCTCGGGCTAAAATAGCAGCTGCAGCCCGACAGAGAGACACCAGCCACAATGAGCTGTACTACGAGGAAGCTGAGCATGATAGAAGAGTCCGAAAGCGCAAAGCACGGTAAGAGAATCAATTGAGTGACAAGAGTTTGTGGAACAACAAGTATGAAAGTGATACCAGAACATAAATATGTTAAAGGGATACTTCACTCTCAAGTTGTTCCAAAGCTGTATTAATGTCTTTGTTCTGCTGAACACAAAGGAAGATATTTGGCAGAATGTTTGTAACCAAACAGATCTCACCCCCCATTGACTGCCATAGTTTTGTTTTTTTTACTATGGTAGTCAAATGGGGGCGAGATCTGCTTGGTTACAAACATTCTGCCAAAATATCTTCCTTTGTGTTCAGCAGAACAAAGAAATGTATACAGGTTTGGAACAACTTGAGGGGAAGTAAATGATGACAGCATTTTCATTTTTGCGTGAACTATCCCTTTAAATTGTGATATACAGTAGATATCACATATATTATTTAAAAATGTAAAATAGAGTTGTGGTTTTATTGAAACTACTGCAACTTAATATGCAATGTTTTCTAGGCTGGTGGTGGCCGTAGAGGAGGCGTTCACACATGTTAGACGGCTGCAGGAGGAAGAGAAAAAGAAGCCGCCAGGAGATGAGATGGATCCACGTGAGGCAGCGCAGGCCATCTTCCCCTCCATGGCTCGAGCACTGCAGAAATACCTGCGCACCACCCGCCAGCAGCACTGCCACAGCATGGACAGCATTCAGGCCCACCTGGCGTTCTGCATTACAAACAACATGACCCCAAAGGTGAGACACAAAGACACGCTTTCTCACACAAGAGTGAGAAACAGTGCGTGTGACATGAATCTAGACTTCTCCTATTTGACACCGCCAAAAAATGTCTTCAAATATATTATTCAAGCACCTGTAACAGGAGTCATGAGCACTTAAACACTATCTATATAAGCGAGAGGGCTTTATTGATTTTAAAGGTGGTACAGAGGATCTTTTCGTCGACGGAGTTTTTGAAATGAGCGCATGCGTAAGAACAACCCCCCTCCATTTCGAGTGAACGCCTCCCAAAACTTGCGCACGAGTATTGGAACACGAGTGTTTACCACCGGCATTCGCTGTGTTATTAAGCCGGGCACACATTTAACGACTAGCTAAAACATTCTAAGACTATGCTCAACATACAGCGATTGTTTCCTGCTCCTGAAGCAGATTTATATACTTTCACATTTGAATTTGAACACCAACTGTAATCGCAGACTGAACGCAACTGGCTCTGACTGGACGCGTTTGAGCGCGATCAGTCATAAGTATCAATTTACATTCATAATCGGCCTTACAATCGTTAAGTGTGTGCGCGACTTAAACCCGCGCACACACTTAGTGGATTCATTATGTCTGACTCACCGCAGGTAACTCATAATCTGCAGTTGTTACTCCTGTCTCCTGACAAAAACATTGCATGCGGCGCCTGTGGAGTGTGGAAAGTTACTGGAGCGCGCAGCCGCGCATCTCTCACAAGGAACGTCATGGCAGTGATTGACAAGCCAGAGGGCCAATCGTTTACACGATTGGCTGATGTTTTTAAGGCCCTACCTCATGCACAGATGATGTATATTAATAATATTCCTTTCAGTGCACCTAATAAATAGTCTTATATCAGTTAGTAAAGACAGTTTCAAGTAATATTGCAAAAATGTATAAAACAAAACATCCTCTGTACCACCTTTAAGTCATTCACTTCTGTAAATGGGCATGACTTCATAAGTTATAACGTCAACATACATAACCTCACATATAAACTAAATATTTTCAGAAGCCTCTAATTAGGAATAACATTTAGAATAAAATTTAATTATATTTCATGAGAGCAGTAGTATGCAAATAACTGAGCTGTTGGCTGTTTATCTTCAGAACAACACATATTTTAACAAAAAATCACCAGCTACTGTATTTTTAGCAATTTGTGAATTTTTACTAGCCCTGTGATGTTATATGAACCAGTTGTGCGTGGAAAAATTCAATTAAATAATTTAGTTTGTGTAACAACTTTTACTATTAATGTTACATACATTTCCTGAATAATATATATATATATATATATATAGCATATATTTAGTTTTTC
>RJVU01050883.1:2710082-2731413 GCA_003731715.1 Anabarilius grahami | reverse complement strand
TTAGTTTTTCGTCTTTTTTTATTTATTTTTTTACTGTTTTTCGATTTTCACTCAGAATTTCTCCAGTAAATGTCTGAAACGTCAACCGCTATTTACCATAGTTGCATTGTGTACATCAGCGATGATGTCATATTTACATTTGCATACTGAATTGTGATTGGTAATTTCTTTCTCAACTAAACTGATCTGTCTGCACTGCATATTACTATTAATCTCTCTATTGAATTATTTGCTCAAATTTTTATTACTGGTGTTTTAGGAAAATTCAAATCAATTTTAAAATATTACTCACAAATTCTAATCAGCTCACTATACAATACTAGCAGATATGACTGAACAGATATGATGCTGTCGTTCCCTGTTAGGCATTTCTCGAGAGCTACCTGATGGCTGGGCCCACGCTGCAGTATGGGAGAGAGTGCTGGCAGACCCGGCAGTGGACGCTGGTCAGCGAGGCGTCTGTCACCAGTCCCCTCCATCACGGCTCTGAGTTCCAGCTCAAATCGTCTGACTTCAGCTTAGTGGTCACCAGCAAAGCTATCCCTCACCTCAAACTCAGTGAGGAGTACGTCCACCCCAAGTCTCACAAGTTTGTACTACAGCTACAGTCCGAGACCTCCGTCTGATGGATTCAGTTGCTTTTGTCCATATGGTTTTCTACGCTTGTAAATTTTGGACTAGTACTATTTTGTTTGAAATTCTTTTTCACTTTTTCACAGTTTATAAATGGCATTTTACATAATGGATGTATTTTGATACAATATTTGTTACTGCCAAGCACAGAAGAGGAAAAAAAAGAAAAGAAAAAAAATGAATACCTGTATTGTATGTATCCGATTACCTAGTGTTGACTGGTGTGATTGCGTGTTTGTGCTGCTATGTATGTTACTTTTTGCATAGAGCAAATGCTAATTACGTACCGTGATAAGCATCAGACTGAGGCATCACGGATGAAGTTCTGCTTTTTGCAAGTAGATATTATCATATCTATGTTTGTGAGGCATGTATGTTTTTTCAATTGACTGTAACATAAATGAGCATCATTTTGGAATTCCATGAGATCGTTGCAAGGCCGGAAACATCAGTTAGGGAGTAGGAATTGTCAGTGCCGTAATAGTGGCATGATAGCCAAACATACATGATCATTTTCAGCCTGTTGGATTGCTTGATTTTTACCATTCTTATATGTTTGGAAAAAGGGGTAATATATTGCAAGAAGAAAACAGCCTTTTCCTGTGTGATGAATAAATTGTGTTTTTTAGTTTGCCTCTTTTTTTTGTGTGGTAAGTAAATTGTGAATAAGGTATTTTTACATTTAATTTATTTTTTATCGTCCGTATGCCCATTAATGCTGCCTAACACGTTTATAAACCTTGCTCTTGACTGTGTTTTTGTCCAAGCTTGAAATTTCTTTGCTTATGTAGCAAAAACAAAAAATAAACCTGTCATGCCTTTTTTATACTGCTCTAGTGATGTTTTCCAATAAGGATAATGATTTCTTTTGTATTTAATGATACAGGACAATTATGTTTTATATTATTTCTACATTTTATAGCTGTTACATCATATATTTTCTCATTGTGTATTATCAGTTCTGTCTTATCTAATCATACAAACCCACCCCATTCAGTTTGTCAGAAATTAGTAAAAGGGATAGTTCACCCAAAAATGAAAATTCTTTCATCATTTACTCACCCTCAAGTTGTTCCAAACCTGTATGAGTGTCTTTGTTCTGCTGAACACAAAGGAAAATATTTGGAAGTATGTCAGTAACCAAACAGATCTCGCCCCCCATTGACTACAATGACAATGATGACAGAATTTTTATATTTGGGTGAACTATCCCTTTAAGCACAACGATCTATGCCATAACCCGTTACAAGTCACAAATAAGTTTGTTTCAAATTTTACTCATCAGTGTTAAATTTCTAAAGGGGAAATATCACAGATTTATTTTACTGAAGATACTGGTTGTATCAAAAGAGGTTCTACAGAACCTCTCAGTTCCTCTTAAACAACAATAGAAGCACAAGAGGTTTTTCAACTGAAAGTTTAATGTAAGAAATATTAACGATTCTGATCCGTTTCACAGTTAGTCAAATTTGTTGCAAAGCTCAAAAGTTTTGAAATGTTCAAATGATCTATAAAGAAGAGTCGCAAAGAGTCAATGCTTTGCTTCATTGTGTCAATGTAAATCAACGCCTTTGGGGGAGCCAGAAAGAAATTCTTTGGGCAAAATTTTAAATAAACAAAGTTTCCCCTTTCAAATATAAATTTCTGTGTTTTGATCTTTGGTGTTATGAATAGTGGCACTGCTTTCTGGCCTAAAACTCAAATCAAATCAAAATCAGGACATTTTGTGCCAAGTTCCTAATTGTATAATACTTCATGTTGGACGAACATGTTGGGTATTTCTTAATTCATCAAGAAAATGTTATGATTTGTGGTAGATTCTTAGTCACTTTCAAACTGGAATTTGTTGTCGTCTTTAGAGTCGTAACCTATATATCTGTATGTAAATATAAATATGAAATATTTCATGTATTAAAACTGTACCATATGTATATATTTATTTATTAATTAGTGTATGTAGTTTACAATCATTTTTGTGTACACCTCTGCATGTGCAAATGTTTTATTACTGTAATCACCATAATTTCCACTGTGGATATAAAAATATAAAATCTTTTTGGATAGTTGAATTGCATTCAAATGGATTGTCTAGATTTGTCTGAAGTGCACTGTGAGACATAAAGGAGCAAGAAGGCAAATTAATATTCTGATTCTGATTTATAGTTAAGCAGCTCTTTCATTTGTCACATGCTGATTGTCATTGTTATGTCAATGAACAATTTAGGCTAAGCATATTTCTTTTTAGTTTGTTTTTAGTCCCTGTCCTAAATATAATGTTGATCCTGCCGTTTAAACCAGAGACATATTTGTTGTGAATAGCTACATATTATCTATTATCAGTAAGTCAACAGCAATGCTATAATTTTAACAAGCTGTCTAAGGATCTATTGTTAACATCCTGTCAAGTGAAACGTGTTTTAGCATTCATATAGACATTGTTGATTTGACCTTTTTTCAGCAGTCCAGCTACTCATAAATGTTCCCAGGTAACCTATTTGTTAAACTGAGCTATAAGTTTGCTTTCATCAGTAAATACAAATGTTGTGGGCATGAGTGAAAATCATTTAAAGACAGCAAAGACAAAAACTCAAATTCACTTGAAGTAGATTTTTTGCCACTTGTTTATTCATCATCATGTCCCCACAATAGACACAGTGTGTGCCGAATCCAGCGTTTTCAAGTCAGGCCTTTTATGTTCACTTTAAAGGGTTAGTTCACCCAAAAATGAAAATTATGTCTTTTTAATTATGTGAATAAAAGCCTAAATTAACTCATTTCTCCTTAGAAAATTTGGACTAAACCGCTTATATCAAATGGATTAGTATTATGATCTCTTTATGAACTTTTTGAAGCATCAAAATGGTGGTTGCTTGACTGTCAATGGAGGGACAGAAATTTCTCAGATTTCATTAAAAACACATATATATATCTTCATTTGTGTTACAAAGTCTTATGGGTTTGGATCGACATGAGGGTGTGTAAATTATGACAGAATTTTACATTTTTTGTGTGTGAACTACCCTTTAGGGAACTGAACAACTAGACCACTCAGACCTTTGGAACAACAATAATAATATTGTGATGTTTCTTTTGAGACACTAGATGTCGCTGTGCTACCATGAGTGAACTAGACCAGTGTTTTCCAACCACGTTCCTCATTAGTAGTGACTCAAAGATCTAAAATGGGTGTGTCAGACAAAGGAGACATGCAAAATGTGCAGTGTTGGTGTGCCTCAGGAATGTGGTTGCGAAACACTGAACTAGACATCAGAGAGGATGGTGCAGAGAGCGGATGTTATAAAATTCATCTTACATCTTTCATAATTTTACAACTGTGGAAGCCCGCTTTCACCTCTTAGTAAAATAAATATATAGCCTAGCCTAATGACAATTCCAACAAGGGCGTTTATCCGAGTAAGCTCGCTCGCTCATGATTTTGAAATGCAATTTATCAGTTTATCATCGCACACACACGCTTTTGTATCAAGAGAAATCTACCCAAATGTCAAGAAATCGGACAGTCGATGTCATAAACACTGACAGTAACACAGGAAAAATGTGTAACAGATGCTTTGCAGATGCAAACGGGTAAATAATGTGTGTGTGTGTGTGTTTAAATGTTGACATTAACAAATATTATCTCCACTAATAATGACTTTAATAACGACAAGTGTGCTATTGGTACACTTCTTTTAAACTAAAAAATAAGAAAGTGTACTTTCAGTCAACTTTTTATGTACTTCTCAGAAATATACTTAAAATTGCACTTAAGTAGGCATATAGCCTACTTGATACTGGCAGAAAAGTCTAAGTATATTTGGCCTAGGCTACTTGTATTAATTCTTTTGATATAGGCCTAGGCCTACTTAAAAGTATAATTAGGAAGTATTCTATGTCCCACGTAGAAGGCGACGTTCTCAGGACCGTTCCATTTTGGTTATTTTATGGTCACATAATAACGTTACAAAGAGGATATTTGGGACATTAACAGAACGTTCCCACACGTTCTTCTGTTGGTCATTTAATAACGTTCCCGATATGAGTTTAGGGGGACGTTCTACTTTGTTTATTTTATGGTCGTGCGAGAACGTTACAAAGAGTACATTTGGGAAGTTAACGTCCTATAGTAATAGTCCCCTAAACATTCCCAGAACGTCCTGAATGTTCCCTGAAGCCAAGGTCCACCAAATAACGTTCCCCAAACTCCACATCGTGACCGTTCTTATGTGACCATAAAATTAACCAAATTGGACTGTCCCCCTAAAGTCATATAAGGAACCTTGAACTGCAGCACTTTCATTACCAAAAGAGGACGATTTAGAAACATCCCAAATGTTCTGTAAAGCTTCAGAATGTTCGTCACTTTTAGACAACATTTAGGCAACGTTGCGCAAGTGTAACGGTGTGTAAAAGTGTTAAATTGATGCATAAATGGGGACAGCGCCATCTGTCTGCTGCGTAATGGCATTAAGCACGTGAAATAAGGACCGCCCCCACAGCAGAGATAATGAGACATGCTGTGGGTAAGTCGGACGTTTTCAGCAGCCGGCGAATACGTTAAAATTATTAAAAACACATAAAATGATTAAAAACATAAATACTGCCTTTATTGTGGATTTATCCTGCAATGAACTACTTACAGAACTGTTGATATGTGTTTGGCGTCGAATGTGTTGTTTTATATCGAGTTATTTTTAGTTCGTATTACGAGGCCCAATCGTAATTAATTTGTGCATTGTCTTTGTTTTATGTAGAAGTCATTTAATTCTCCATGCTGTTTCACATATTTCTACGTGTTCTCCATTGTGCAGGTATGTTGTAAGATGTGTTGTTTTAATGTGTTTAATGTATTAATTAATTGTTCAAATGGAATTGTATATGTTTGCCGCTAGGTGGGGATGTTTACCTTCCGATTGAACTTAATTGAATTGAATTAAGTTTTTAATTTATTTGTGATCAATTCATTGAAATGTCTATTGGAGTTGTCAAATTGCAACATTTTATACACTATACGATCACGAATCATAAAGATTTAATTGATTTAAAAAGATAAAAAAGAAAGTGCTGTTTTAAATATACAGCAGAGATAATGAGACCTGCTGTGAAAGTGGAGAACTTCGCCTTCTATGTGTGTGTTTTATAGAAAATAATAAAGTTTGAAATCACCGTTATGGAGGTGAGCGTTTGCTTTAGATGGCCTCTTGATTCTTTATATTTAAATTAGATTTTCTCTGGCTGCTTTATCTATGTTTCCAAAGCATGCTTGTTACAGTAAAAATCAGATGAGTTTGGCTATTTATTGATGGTGATTCAGTCATCATGGAATGTCTGGATTCACTGATCCTCTTCAGAGTTTTTTATTTTTTTTAAAGTCATTATACAGAGTTTTGAACAGTGTCTTTTAGACTCACACAGACATCATGAATCAGCGTATGATCCTAAACGATGGTGACAATAAACAAAAATCTTTTTTTTTTTTACTTTAGTAGCTTTCGTGATGTTCAGAGTTGATCTGTTTATCTGAAAATTGTCACCATTGTTGTTCTTACGCAGAATCTTGATGTTTGTGTGAGTCTGCATGATGCTGTCTGAATAATTTCTGCACAATGATAACTTTCAAAATATCAAAGCAGGACAGGATATTTATTTTTACATTTACATTTACATTTATGCATTTGGCAGACACTTTTATCCAAAGCGACTTACATTGCATTATACTATACATTTGTATCTGAGTATGTGCAATCCCTGGGATCGAACCCATGACCTTGGCATTGCTAGTGCCACGCTCTAACCACTGAGCTACAGGAAAGCTTTTTTTGCATTATAATAGGACTATAACAACGAAAGAAATACAATATTCAGAGATCAGTGAATAAGGCCACTGTATGGTTATGAAATCATCAACAACGAGCAACCAAATCCAATTTGATCAGATTTTTTTTTTCTTTTCTTTTTTTTTGACAAGGGCAGCAGGGACGTTCTGAGAACATTTCCAAATAAAATATGGTTCCCTAAACCTTCAGAGAACGTCCTGAATGTTCTATGAAGGTCCACCAAATAACATCCACCAAACCTTAAAAGAACTCCACACCGTGACCGTCTCTGAACGTTCTGAGAACGTTACTAGGCAACATCCTTATCACCAGTGGGGACGTTCTGAGAATGTTCTGGGAACATAACATTTCTAGCGGGGGTATACTTGGCTTGTAGTTTTATTTTGATTGAGTAGTCTATTAAATACTTTATAAACTTACAATGTTTGAAAATATTGATTTATAAAGAAAACAGATAGGGCAGTTAAAAATTCCAAGGATAAAGGTAAAATCTCTATGATATACAGCCAATTTGTTAATGCTTCTAAAGACTCAACAAATCATAAAAGATTGGATTGATTGATGATCTCCAAATGGATGTTACAGAAAGTGAATGGGAAAAAACTTGTGTCCAAGCACAAACGTTATCGATCAACACTCGTTTTAAATTGATCCAATATAATTGGATAATGAGAACATACATAACACCTGAAAAGTTGAATAGATTCAATCCAAATATCCCAGATATCTGTGGAAAATGTACAACTCACAAAGGAACATTATTTCATTGCATCTGGCAGTGTGAGCACTTACAATCCTTTTGGAAAGAAGTAATCGGTGTATTATCTAAAATTATTGCTAAAGAAATCCCTGTTTGCCCCAAAATCTGTATTCTTGGTCTACTTCTACCTGCCTTATCTTTGGAAATACATGAACAGAAGCTTATAAATCTGTGTTTATTGCAAGCGAAACGCCTGATTGCCATACACTGGAAAAGTACTTGTTGTCCATCTTTATCACTCTGGATCAAAGAATTGTCTTGTATAGCAATGGAGAAACTGACTTAATCAAACAAAAAAAGCACATATTTTACAGGATCTGGGACTCCTTCCTCCATTTTCTAGAACAGAATGGAATGACTCTTGAGTAATACTAATAATGTGATCTTGGGCTTTTATTTATTATTATACAGGTCCTTCTCAAAAAATTAGCATATTGTGATAAAGTTCATTATTTTCCATAATGTAATGATAAAAATTAAACTTTCATATNCTCCTTCCTCCATTTTCTAGAACAGAATGGAATGACTCTTGAGTAATACTAATAATGTGATCTTGGGCTTTTATTTATTTATTATTATATATATATTTATTTTTATTTATTTTTTTATTTTTTTTTAATGGGTGTGAATATACCTTTATGGCTCTCCTGTTGGGGTAAGGAGGGTGTGTTTTCTTTCTTTTTTATGAAAATCCTGTATTGTATATGTACTTTTAAAATAAAAATAAAAAGATGTAAAAAAAAAAAAAAAAGAAAACAGATAGGCTATGTGACTAATTCTAAATGTGAATTTTTGTGTACTTGTTTTCACTCACTCTACTCCTTACCCATAGACTGAATTCTCCTCATTTATGACACAATACTTCCTCTCCATTGACCGAAATGTAGGTTGTTTTCACTGTTATACGGTAGGGGGCGCTGTTACGCATCTTCTGAAATAAAATCTCTGGATCAAAACCATAGATCAGTCACAGGTAGTGTTGCCAAGTCCGTGGTTTTATTTTAAAACCACTATAATGATCAATCAGTATATGTTTCATTTTTCACCCTAACCAACCGTTGCTGGAGCGATGCATCATGTTTACACCAAATAGGCTTTATCTGTCATTTGTGCTATGGAATTGTAAAATAATTTCTTCTTTCTGTAGGCTAAGTAAAGTTTTTAAAATCCACCCCATATGTCAAGTAAGAGCTTTGAGACATGACATTAGAACCAAATTCTTAAACAGGCTCTGTAAAAAAAAAAAAAGAAAAAAAAAGTCAAAGCCCAGATAGCAACTTTGTGCCAGCCCATATCTGGCCCACATCTGCCATGCGTGATCTGGGCCACATGTGGTGTGGAATGATGGCACTTGGGCGGACCGCTCCTGTTTGTCAGATCTGAGCCACAAGCAGGCCATGCCACATGTCAGCCAAGAGCAGAGAAATAAACCAGAATTGAAATTATTTGAGCCACAAAATCTTTATATATTATTTATAGAATCATCTTAGCATTAAAGGGTTAGTTCACCCAAAAATGAAAATTCTGTCATTTATTACTCACCCTCATCAAGACCTTCGTTCATCTTCAGAACACAAATTAAGATATTTTGGATAAAATCCGATGGCTTGGTGAGGCCTGTATTGCCAGCAAGATAATTAACATTTTCAATGCCCAGAAAGCTACTAAAGATTTAAAACAAAGACAAATTCAAATCAAATTCAAAGACAGTTGGGTTTGTTTTGTTACAAGATTTCAATGATGGTCGGTTTAATTCCTTTAGGAGATCTCAATAGCAGTCTGTTTCATTTAAGAGATCTCAATGACTGTCAGTTTTATTTCATTACAACATTTCAAGGACGGTCCGTTTTGTTCCTTTGAGAGATTTTAATGACTGTCGCTTTTGTTCAGTTGTGAGATCTCAATGACGGTCGCTTTTGTTCCTTTAAAGGGATAGTTCACCCAAAAATGAAAATTTTATGTTTATCTGCTTACCCCCAGGGCATCCAAGATGTAGGTGACTTTGTTTCTTCAGTAGAACACAAATGATGATTTTTAACTACAACCTTTGCCGTCTGTCAGCCGTATAATGGGTGTCAATGGTAACACAATTTATAAGAGTCAAAAAATATGCATAGACAAATCAAAATTAATCCCTGCGGCTCATGACGGCACATTGATGTCCTAAGACATGAAACGATTGGTTTGTGCGAGAAACCGAACAGTATTTATATCATTTTTTACCTCTAATACACCACTATGTCCCACTGCGTTCAGCATTCGCTTAATGAGGTCTGATCGCGCTCTGACAACGGCAGTGATGTCTCGCGCTTATACTTCAATGAGTGCTAGACATCACTGCCGTTGTCAGATTTCAGATTTGCCGTTTTCATTTTTGGTTGAACTATCCCTTTAAGAGATCTTGATGGTCAGTTTTATTCCGTTATGAGATTTCAGTGATTGTCGGTTTTGTTCCTTTAGATCTCAATAGCAGTCTGTTTCATCCTTTACGAGATTTCAGTGACTGTCAGTTTTGTTTCATTACAAGATTTCAAGAATGGTCAGTTTTGTTCCTTAACGAGATTTTAATGACAGTTGGTTTGGTTCTATTACGAGATTTCAGTGATGGTCTGTTTTGTTCGGTTACAAGATTTCATTGAAGGTCAGTTTTGTTTCTTTGTTCTTATACGAGATTTCAAAGACAGTCGGGTTTTTGTTACAAGATTTCAAGAAAGGTTTGTTTTGTTCCTTTGCGAGATTTCAGTGACAGTCAGTTTTGTTCATTGACGCGATTTCAGTGACTGTAGGTTTTCTTCTGTTACGATATTTCAAAGATAGTCAGTTTTGTTTTATTACAAGATCTCAATGACAGTCAGTTTTTTTTTATATCATTTGTAATGTGAAACTAACTAATGTAGGGATTATTTTTGCCCCAGGGTTTACACCCCTTATTTTCTGGTTTTTTTTTTAACCCTTTATTGAGTACAGTTTACGGCAACTGTACTGGGCCGTTGGGTGATATGTGATGTGCTGTGTGGGCTATTTTACACCAGGGTGACACCCTTTATACAGTACAGCTTATTGCAACTGTACTGGGGTGTTAGGATCCACTCAGACCACAGGTTGATCAGACCAACTGGCTTCGATAACACCTCTTTTAGCAGCTACCCAGTCTACCAGGAGGTTTCCCATCCAAATATAGACCAGGCTCAACCGTGCTTAGCTTCCGTGGGTGTGCAAAAGAAAGCTTTAGATTGACCGCTGCAAGGTTTCTCAAGCACCTTTTTAGTACCATTGTGCTGAACGCTCTTCAGCTCTTCAATGGTAACCCCAAAATCTCAGACATACCAGAAACCATTTTAAATTTCAAAATAATAGAACATTTAAACACTAACAGATCTCCCTCTTCATTAATATTGAGCAAAACACATGAAATAACACTTAATTTCAGCATTGACCCTTGCTTTAACAGTCAGAAGCAAAGCATGCTGGGAACTAGAAATCTGCTGTAACTCATTCCGTGAATGTGTGTGTACATACATTCACATGTGGGAACATGTATGTGCAATATATTTGCACAATAAATGATCAAACTATGAATTTTACATATAATGCTATTTTGTCTTCATGTCTAAACATTGTATCAATATATAGCCATACGTGGTCAGTGTTTGTGTGTGTGTGTGTGTGTGTGTATATATATATATATATTGCAGTACATTGAAAAATATAAGCACTAGTTTCCCATATATGTATTACGTAATATATCACATTATATTTAGCAGTATATTTCCATATATTTTTGCTACATAAGAGGGTCTATGGTTGGAAAGATGCTTGAGAAGCCTTGCAGCAGTCAACCTGAAGCTTTCACCTGCACACCCACTGAAGAAAATGGTTCAAAATGTTTTTTGCTCAATATCAATTTAGAGGGAGATCTGTTAGTGTTTAGTGTTCTATTATTTTGGAACTTAAAATGGTTTCTGGTATGTGCAAGTTTTTGGGGTTATCACTGTGCTGAAGAGTAGTGGTTAGGCTGAAGTACTTACAAACTTATGCTATTTATGACATATCTGTCTTCTTATTTAAGATATGACAGATTATAATTGGCTTTTTGGTGCATGGTTTAATACATGCAGGTGTGCTTGTGCTATTTATAACTAAATATCTGAAACATGCAGTATATAATGTTAAAATTCACAAAATAGTGCCTTTTAAATTGATGTGTATGTACTATGTATATCAGTGTTTTCAAACTCAATTCCTGGGGAGCCACAGGTCTGCACAGTTTTGTTCCGACCCTAATCAAACACCTGATCCAGCTAATCAAGGTCTTCAGGATTAATAGAAACTTCCGAGCAGCTGTGATCTGGTTGGAGCTAAACTGTAGGGCTATGGCCCTCCAGGAACTNGTGCTTGCTTCAGACTTATTCCAGAAGCTGGCGTGCTCTGCATCCGGGTATGCTTTATAGTTCCTGGTCCGTGACGTCACCCGTCTCTGACGTCTCACGACGCGATTGGTTAGATACAGGAGTGCTTCAGTGACGACATCACGCAGAAGGTTCCCAATGCGTTGCTACGCAGCGTCTCGTTCCCTTCTCAGGGAACCAGGGTTACATCTGTAACCCGAGACGTTTTGTTCCGACCCTAATCAAACACCTGATCCAGCTAATCAAGGTCTTCAGGATTACTAGAAACTTCCAAGCAGCTGTGATCTGGTTGGAGCTAAACTGTAGGGCTATGGCCCTCCAGGAACTGAGTTTGAGACCACTGGCGTAAATGTTCAATAAATTTATAAATATACAGTAGCCTACCAAATCTTATCACATTAATTAAATCTTTCATTAGCTCATTAGTAGAGACAGCAAGACCTGAAGAGAGTGTGTAAAATAAGGGAGACATACAAAATGTGCAGGGCTGGGGGTCCTCCAGGTCAGGTTTGAAAACCCCTGGATAAAACAACTCCACAAACAGCATTACCAGCTTCACTTTTGACTAAACAGATTTACTTAATTTCAGTCACCATTATGGTGGTCAGTATTTGCTTTAGTTGTACAGTTTGACACTTGACTTGTTAACGTTAGATGTACTTTGGCTGCTGTGACTGTGTTTGTTGTGGAAAGAGAAGCTGATGATGTTGTCTACATGAGAGCTGGTGTCATCTAGGATTCATTCAAATTATATCATTTCTTTTCTAGTCACCTGACCACATTTCCCTTGCTATTTTTGCCACAGCTAAAACTATCCCCGTTCACACGGATCTGCGCAAATGACTAAAAAAGTTGTATTATACATGCCAGACAACTAGTTGGCGATGTCACTTTGTAAAGAAAGACTACACACCTGCTCATATATGCATTCTTTTACAGAGCCCTTGCCTCACGCATGCCTATCCACCTTATTTTTACAGTTTACTGCACTTTGATATTCTTCTCGTTATTTCCCTATAGAGGCTAATAAATCGGAAGTCTCACATATTCACAGAAAATACCTTATTTCTGCTTTGAAAAATAAGGTGGATAGACTAAACACGTAATACACGTGCATGCCGTCATCATTTTCACAGATTCGCGTTTTTGCAGTTTACACAGAGAAAAGGGTATCATTTTCAAAAGTTTCCATTTTCAGGCCACCAAAACACCATCATTATCTAAATGAATGGCCAAAACACATAAAATGTTTTCAGTTTTTAGTTGAAAACAGTGTAAACAGCCCCTTTGTCAGGAGTAAAACTGCAAAACTAAAACACTGATCACAAATATGTGATTTCAAACAACATTTTCAACAGAAAATCATCAACATCTAAACCTCTGTTAATTCTCAATGAGAACTTCTGTAGATATCTGACAGAAATAAAGTCAATCTGGTTAGTAATTAATATCTTCAGTTGATTTAATCTAAGGCTGTGGCTGTAGTCAGTTGTAACCTCTTCAATCGTTAGTTCCATTAATGGTAAACATTTGGCACCCTGTACTACCATGGATTTCACAGTTCAGAGAAACTTAAATTTCTATCATTGTTGATAGACAATATTCTTAGGTTAAAGGCTCTCATACAATACGAAATACCAATACATACATACAATCCACAACTCGCAATTCATTTTTAAAACAAACATCTTTAAGATTAAAGATTTTAAAGATGTTTATTTAAAAAAAAATAATAATAATTGTGAGTTGTGGATTAGTTTTTTTGTTGTTGTTTTTTTTGTTTTTTGGTGTCAATCAAAATTCAAATTCATCTAACAAATGTTAGGTTAAGACACCAAACCGATTTTCATTTTCAACCACAATCCAATGTCTGATCAGTGTTGGAGTCTACATCCTGTGCCTGCTGGTAAAGGTGGAGATGGAGTGATGCTGAACATGCACAACCTAACTTCTGTTTACAGCAAAATTTGTTAAAATGTATATCTTTTTTATTTATTTATATCTAAAATATATTTATTATCTAAAGAAAGCTTTCTGAGAGAATCTCTTTATATTTGTTGTATGAGTGTGAATGATAGTGTTTGAGCTGCTGCAGTATCTGTCAGTGTTCATTGTTCATTGATCATTGATAAATTCACAATCCAAATTTAGCACAGAATATATTTTGTAGCAGATTTGTGACATCGTATAAATAAGAAAGCCCATAAGGCTTTGTTTAAATAAGAACGCACTTTCTTAATTTTTATTTGAATCCCTTTATCAATTTCCAGTTTAGAGCTGATTAAAATAAATGATTTTCATCTATAAATAAGAGACATTTTTCACTTGTATCATTTCAATTTAACATTAAGAACACTATGCAGTTTGTCCACTGATGTACAAAATGATTTTACAGTAAAAGACATAAAATTGTTATCAGCAGATTAGTTTGAGGATCACAGTATATGAATCATTCTTCATCGTCATCATCGTCATTGTCATCGTCGTCGTCATCATCATCGTCATCATCGTCGTCATCATCGTCATTGTCATCGTCATCCTTGTCGCCGTCATCATCATCATCATCATCCTCTGTGTTGACTGTTCCAGAGAGCACATCTTCTATCCAGTTTTCCAGCTCTTCAGGTGACGGCAGCTCATCATCATCAGGTATGTCCAACCAGACACTGTCCGCCTGTCATAGAGGCCATGAGTCAATGGACTTACAGTGGGTACGGAAAGTATTCAGACCCCCTTAAATTTTTCACTCTTTGTTATATTGCAGCCATTTGCTAAAATCATTTGTTCATTTTTTTTCCTCATTAATGTACACACAGCACCCCATATTGACAGAAAAACACAGAATTGTTGACATTTTTGCAGATTTATTAAAAAAGAAAAACTGAAATATCACATGGTCCTAAGTATTCAGACCCTTTGCTGTGACACTCATATATTTAACTCAGGTGCTGTCCATTTCTTCTGATCATCCTTGAGATGGTTCTACACCTTCATTTGAGTCCAGCTGTGTTTGATTATACTGATTGGACTTGATTAGGAAAGCCACACACCTGTCTATATAAGACCTTACAGCTCACAGTGCATGTCAGAGCAAATGAGAATCATGAGGTCAAAGGAACTGCCTGAAGAGCTCAGAGACAGAATTGTGGCAAGGCACAGATCTGGCCAAGGTTACAAAAAAATTTCTGCTGCACTTAAGGTTCCTAAGAGCACAGTGGCCTCCATAATCCTTAAATGCAAGACGTTTGGGACGACCAGAACCCTTCCTAGAGCTGGCCGTCCGGCCAAACTGTGCTATCGGGGGAGAAGAGCCTTGGTGAGAGAGGTAAAGAAGAAAGTTGTAGAAAGTCAACCATCGCTGCAGCCCTCCACTAGTCGGGGCTTTATGGCAGAGTGGCCCGACGGAAGCCTCTCCTCAGTGCAAGACACATAAATGCCCGCATGGAGTTTGCTAAAAAACACCTGAAGGACTCCAAGATGGTGAGAAATAAGATTCTCTGGTCTGATGAGACCAAGATAGAACTTTTTGGCCTTAATTCTAAGCGGTATGTGTGGAGAAAACCAGGCACTGCTCATCACCTGTCCAATACAGTCCCAACAGTGAAGCATGGTGGTGGCAGCATCATGCTGTGGGGGTGTTTTTCAGCTGCAGGGACAGGACGACTGGTTGCAATCGAGGGAAAGATGAATGCGGCCAAGTACAGGGATATCCTGGACGAAAACCTTCTCCAGAGTGCTCAGGACCTCAGACTGGGCCGAAGGTTTACCTTCCAACAAGACAATGACCCTAAGCACACAGCTAAAATAACGAAGGAGTGGCTTCACAACAACTCCGTGACTGTTCTTGAATGGCCCAGCCAGAGCCCTGACTTAAACCCAATTGAGCATCTCTGGAGAGACCTAAAAATGGCTGTCCACCAACGTTTACCATCCAACCTGACAGAACTGGAGAGGATCTGCAAGGAGGAATGGCAGAAGATCCCCAAATCCAGGTGTGAAAAACTTTTGCATCTTTCCCAAAAAGACTCATGGCTGTATTAGATCAAAAGGGTGCTTCTACTAAATACTGAGCAAAGGGTCTGAATACTTAGGACCATGTGATATTTCAGTTTTTCTTTTTTAATAAATCTGCAAAAATGTCAACAATTCTGTGTTTTTCTGTCAATATGGGGTGCTGTGTGTACATTAATAAGGAAAAAAAATGAACTTAAATGAGTTTAGCAAATGGCTGCAATATAACAAAGAGTGAAAAATGTAAGGGGGTCTGAATACTTTCCATACCCACTGTATGTCAGCAGTAAACATTTGTTCTAATAATAATATTAATAATAAAATTATCGTTATGTAACATGACAGTGCAACAGATCCAAGCAGAAAGGGGGCTTTCATAATGAAATCAACAGATCTGGTTAAAAAATTTAAGTATTGTACTTACATCTGTAACATTTACTATGCCAATCTGTGGTCTAAAGAGGTCAATCTTGAAGGTCTTCTCCCAGTATGGAATGAGCTAAAATAGTAAATGTGCATATGAAGAGGGATTTAGAAAACAAAGGATTTTTTTTTTCCCATTTTCTGACATCCATTTTATATTACAGTATTACTGACTCAATATAGTCATGCATCTATATCCAGACTTATTTTAGTCACCAATGGGAAGTTGTCTGGGTCGATCCACACAATACTCAGGTCTGGATTGTGTGTGTTGTCTCTGGCCACCTCCTTCAAAATCTCCAAGAATTCAAAACCATCTAAAAAACAAATTCAAGGTCAAGTCCTTCTCTCATTAAGTCATTTAGTCGATGATACTTAAACCAAACAAAAATCATTTGAGGAATTAAGAGAGGTGTCCTGAAACTGCTCATACCAGGGTCCTCCTCTTCTGCAAAGGCTACAATGTGAATTCCATTCAAATCATCCTCCTGCATAAGAGAACAGTTATTTCAGTGTGTCATTGTTTTATGATATCTACATGTATTCCTCCACACCACATCGGGGTCTGATCACCTTGTCGGGGCATCATTTTTGTGATAAAGCTGAATTTTCACTATCCCATTTATTGCATGGCCATTTACAAAATAAATACAATACAACAAAATATTGATTTGAGTTTGAATTATTTTATAACTGCATTTCTTAAACCATCTGCTAAAAAGAAAAAAACTGTCCATTACAATATAACCAAACCAACAATATTATACTAATATTAAGAGTGAAGTAATCTGGGGACATTTTTATTAAAATCAATAACTGAGATGGTGCAAGATGGCATGCAGTCACATTTATATGAAAAGAGAGAGAGCAAGTCCGCAGTGTGATACAAGAGGCATGAATGTAAAGCTAGTTTTCCCTCAATAAACTCCTAATTACTGCTTATTTATAATAAGTAAGGTGGTAGTTGTACTGGTTATGTTTATGGAGTAGGGTTAATGGATCTAGAATATGGTCACGAAGAATAAGGCATTAATATGTGCTTTATAAGTACTAGTAAGCAGCCAATATGCTGGTAATATGAACGCTAAAAAGCAACTGTGAATATGTGTACCTAATCTAAAGTGTTACCAAAGCTTTATTTAAAAAATATTGCTCACCCAGGTCTCAAACATGTCCTCTGCCCTGAGCTTTCTTAGAGTTGGTCTATGGAGATCAATAAAGGATATCATCAGTAAATGTAAAATATCTTTATATTCATCCTTCAGAAAATCATCATATTAACTTTCCTGATTACCTCCTGTGTTCAGTTATGAAGGCCAACAGCTCTTCCTCTGTGTGGGGTTTGTCTGGAATGGTGACTGGTTCCTCCATGAAGGGCTCATAGAAGTCCACTTCATTCATCTTCAGAGTCAGCTCTTTTGCCACCTACAACGCAAAAATAAGAGCAACTCATCTCATTCTCATTTCAGAGAATTACCACCTTTCCCAAAAGAAAAATAATCACACAATGATAAAGATCTTCTGAACATAAACAAAGCATAAAATATGATACTCACAGATTTCTCAAAGGTGGCAAAAAATTTGATAAAAGGCTGAAACTGTTCAGCTGCCTCTTGGAAAGCAAGATAATCTGAGGGGGGGAAAAAATGGGGAGGTGAGGCGTTGAAGCTACTATGTATGTATGCATGCATTTGATAAAAGGCATTACATTAATTTACAGTTTTATTGTAACTGGAACCTTTATTTTTAACAGTGTTGGCTGGTGACTTGAAATAAATGACCTCTAAATGTCAACTAAAGCATGAAACAGTAATAGCCTACAATGCTCAAGAGAGCTCATTGGGTTTCCTTTAAAAACAGAACTGCAATGTACAGACATTTAAAAATGTGTTAACATTTATTGCATGGTATTAATTCATACTATGTAGATGTGTGTTTGAAACATGCAGAGATCAGATAACTGCAGCTGAAGGATATAATTGTCTCTGAACATTCAGATACCTCCTGCCTTTCATAGTCTACGCACACATACTCACGTTCAGACTTCTGACTTTTGAAGAAGCCAATGAGTTTAATGTCTTCTTCCATACGGTCAAAAGCTCGCAACTCCAGAGCATTGTCAATTATCTCAACTGGATCTTCCAACAGCTGAAGCATGAGGGAGAGAAAGGCAGAAAGTTAAAATGAGATAGAAAAGTACTAAAACAAATGAGATGTCTGGAAGTATGATAAATATAGATTCTTTACATCAAGAATGAATTCCACAAGAGTGTCTGCAGAGAGCAGTCCATCAAATTCAATCACACGGTCCTCCTTAAAGACGTAGACGCTGCCCTCCTCATGTAAACCTTCCAGTGAAACACTTACTATAGTCATTCATCATGGCAGTGAAAAATACATTGTATAATGTACAGCCTTTATAGCCTACTGTATCATCATCCATTAAGGCAAATCTCCTGCAGGGATTGATGTTGTGTTAGAATATATTTATATTTTATAGTTTAACATTTCTTTAACTGTATATTTAATGATGAAAATGCTAATAATCATGTATCTTTTTTTTCAGAAAAAATAAAAATAATTATAACAGTCAGAATAAACAAGATGAAAACTGCAAAAATCAGCACCAGTTGCATTTATATGAAATGAGAGCGTGTTCATGGTGTCATACGGGTCACAATGATTTTGCAGAGTAAGACATGTTTCTTCATGGATCAACATATTTTGTTGATCCCTAAGGGAAGGGATAGGTTTATGATATGTGAATAGGTAAATGATATGTAAATAACACTGATGTAGAAGCACCTAACTCTGGTTGCAAGCCTAAACTTGACACAAAATGTAAACGTCCCTCAAATCTGATTGGTTGATTGGAATGTTGTTCCAGGATCAACAAAGATTCTTGGTGAAATCACGTTCACCGTGTGATACGAGAGGCGTGAAAGTAGTGCCACTTTGAGCAGAGTGATGCACCGTTGCCATGGTGGCTGATACATATAAACATGTTTTGCCTCACCTAGTTTCTTGGCAACCTTAGCATCTTTTTGGGAGTCAACCATTCCAAAGCCAATATCCTTTTCCTCCAAGACTTGAGCAGCTAACTGTGGAAAAACAAATCATGATTTGTAATATAACAGCATGCTTTTATTTGTCTTATTTAGTATTAGTTCAGGCCCGAAGGAAAATAAAAATAAATTAAATAATAAATTAAATTAAATAAAAAGGCCAATATATAGCGTTATATAGCATTATGCTATTAAGTTAGTACCAAAAATTGTCCACAAATTCATGGACACATTTTCAAACAAAAATATTTCTTTATTTAGAACAAGAGGGGTTGTAGAGTGCATGCAGTTTGTCCTCCACTGTGAGACACAAGTTGCGTCCTAAATGTCGCTCTATACACTATGCACTTATACACTATGTACTTATACACACTCATCCATGTAGTGTATGAATTTTGTAAGTTTATTTTGTCATTTAAACATTGGAGTCCGATTTAGTGGATGAGCATGCTTCAGATTTTTGTTAAAAAACCTTGTGTAATGTTGCTGTGAATATTAGAAGTACAAAGAGTACCATGCATTGAGTCACACTGACATCATAGTCTAGATAGTGAATCTGTGATCCATGAATTTAGAGTAAAGGAGAGGACACTTATGTAATCATTTTAGAAGTGCTCTTGTTCCATAAATACCCTGGTGTTCTGCTTTCATTATGATGCAAGTCATTTGAATGACTGAATTTTAAATGCCAATACTCTATGACCTGTTTCCCAAGCCCACATTCAGATATTCAGAAGGCCCTTAGAAGCTATCAGGTGTACGGAATATGAAGTGCCTGATTAACATGGTGACTGAAGATGTCCACTTTTTTAATCCAGATAAATACAGAAGTGAAAAAAGAGAGCCATGTGAAGATGGACATGTCAGTCAGCTGCAGTCTGTGGCCCTTTAAACTGATATTACTACATGCAGCATGCAAAAACTGTTTTTGAATTTATGACCACCCATATCCATTTTGTACAGAAATAAAAAATACCTGAATTGAATACCAGAAACCCATTTACACCCCCACAAAAAATGAATAGGCCTAAATATAATGTATTTATTTTTAATAACCACTGCACAATTGTTGATGGCCGTACTGTCTATAAGCAATCCCATGTTGCATTGCTCCAATAAACACTCTCTGATTTCCATTCAGTCTTGCATTATATCATGCATTCACACTTGACTTTTCTTCTCTTACCTCCAGCACTAGTTCCGTCATTTGTAACTGTTTCTGCAGCTCTTTAGCAGTTGGTGGAGGAGCGTGGTAGAACAGGCAGAGCATGTCGTATTTCTTCAGGGATTTGCGGTAGTTCTTGTCATCTATGTCCAAGACACGGTCTTTGCCATCATAACGTGGGAATTCGAGGCCTTTCTCAGCACCAGCCAGGGTAGAGAGACCCAGAGAGGCAAGCAGCAGGATCCAGGTGGTCTGCATGGTCTATACTAGTGACTAAGACCTTTCCAAAAAGAAACTATGGCTCTTCATGCAGCTTCACTAGCTTTCAGAAAGCTATGTCTAGAAGTGTGAGAAATAATAATAAAAGTCAAGAGTTATTAACAAAAATAATTACAGTGCCAACCGTCCAGGCCTTCTTCCACTGTTCTTTCTGAAGATTTATGTACCCTTCTTCTGAAAATTCAGCTTTCTTCAGCAAACCCTTGACTCTCTGCCTTCTCTCCTGAGCTGAGACAAAGAGTGGCTGATGGATTGTGCTGGTAATAGGATGAGAGAGAGCAGGCAGGATACCTTACATAGCAGTGTTCTTCTAACCCTTTTTTAGGAGCCCAGTTGTTTCAGGGCTAAAAATACCCTAGATGAACAGCAAAGGGACAAGAGCACTATGGGAGAGTGATTAGGCCACAGCTAATGACATTTGATGCTGAGAGGTGGAAAGAGTGATATAAAAACTTCACTGCAACATAAGACAGATGTAAACAAGAGCAAATACACTATTTCCAGTATGTTAATGTGTGAGAGATGGAAAACAGCTTGCGGTTAGTGACAAAGTCATTGTGCACATGAGTGTACTGTACTGTAACCGGACACTTGTGTACATACGTGTGTGTGTGCGTGTGAGTGTCAAAAAAAAAGGAAAAAAAAAGCCATTTGCACAAGGATAGATGGCCAAAAGTCATAACTGGAATCCCTGATGGAGGCAAGAACCCTGGAGCATTATCCCTGCACAGGACACACAATCAGTTATT
>RJVU01050883.1:2643562-2703444 GCA_003731715.1 Anabarilius grahami | reverse complement strand
GAGGCATGTGCCATTATGTAAGAATCATTTCATAATCAAATGCACGAGTTTGCATTTGCATTTTATGGTGAATCATGCTTCTGTGTAGTGGTTGTCAAATTTTTATTTGCAAATAAAAATTATACCACCCAGTTGGAACAAAATCTGTAAATGAAGTGTTTTATCATTGTTGTTTTGATTTATAAAGTAAATTGCCTAATAACTAAGATATTTGGAATTGAAATTTGAGGTAATTGCAGAATTTCCCTCCAAATATCTTTTATTTAGATAGATAGTAACAACAGAAAAACAATGATTTGTAAAAGACCATGTTATGTTAGTTTATGGTCATATTATGTTAGTTTCTGAATTGCAAAGTAACAGCAACAAGCATGTGTTGCACCTTATCTGCAAAGGTGCATTCTCATCAACTGGAGTGACATATTCTGCTATGAGTGCACTTCCCACAATTATGACCTTTAGTCCTGAAGATAATGGTCAAGTGGTCAGTTTAAATGTGTTTGCCTAATAGATGGTGAAATAGATTTGTTGTTCTCCACTGTGTTCTCCAGCTGCAACAATGAACAAAGAGCAGCCCACGGTATTGTTTTGCCAGTACTTTTCCACTGCCAGAAGTAGCAGGACCAACCTCAGTCAGGAGGAAATACAGTGAGAAAAAAGGGTCACAGTAACATTAACCAAACAGAGAAGCAAATAAAGAACAGCTCTGTATCTGATGAGATGCTGTTAACCTGAAGAGGTAAAATAATGCCTGTTGAATTGATGCATTCAGACTTTCCTTTGCATGTCACACTGCATTTGCTCTCATTACGCATCAGTCTCAAGTCCAACAGTTCAGTTATAATACGAGGACTCTTTTTAAAATATTGCTCATGGATAAATAGTAAGTTAAAAACTTGCTGAACTCAAGGTTAGACAAGGTTATCCCTTCGATTAGGAATGTTGAATCTCCCAAACAGGCGAAATGGAAAGCCGCAGGATCTACCACATCATGGCCATGTATTTTGGACATAGTCAAAACAGAGTCTCTCACTCATGGATTCTTGGAACGTTGTCCCCGTTTTTTTTCCGGTTTTTTTTCCATTCTCAGAAAGCAACATCAAATCCAGTAGTGACACACCCATATAACGACCTGCAGGGCTTTACCAAACACAGGTACGAGGTGGAGGTTAGACCAAAACAATTATTCACCTACGCATGTTCTTCCTCAACATAGTCACTCGGTCACCTCCATTCCTAACATACACCTAAATGGAAAATTACTGTGCACAGATATAAACTGTCATGCTGTGTTGAAAGAAAGAGAGAGAGAGAGAGAGAGAGAAACAAGGACAAGTGACGATGCAGTGACTGTTTAAAGGTGAAGTGAAGCATTTCTGCACCACTAGCGGCACTGTGAAACACTTTATCCTTTACAATGCACTTTTAAGTGTTTTATATTTTCAAAGACTAATTTACATGCATTTGAAGTAGTCTACTAGTTCTGCAAATGTCAACTACTGCGTGGCTTTACATCTAAAGATGATGATACATGGGGCAACTTTTTGAGCAATGCTGCTGAGTGATGTTGCTTGGGCCATTAAGAAAGGGCAACACATTTCTATCTGCATACTTAGATCAAAATTTGTTGCCCATTCTCAATGGGAAAGTGCCCAAGAAACATCACCTGCAACATTGCTCAAAAAGTTGCCCTCTGTATCATCATCTTAATGTATAAAAACAATTGTCATTGTGATTCACCATGTACATATCAGTGCTTTATATCCCAGAGAATATGTATAATATTTCCATGTGAGGTCATCTTCATCACTAGCCATTTTTAAATCTTCCTTAAGAACATCTTTTTTTTTTTCTGTGGCTTTTGAATAGATTATGGAATACGTTTTGAAGCTGATAAAATATATGATGTTGTATTTAAATGTTCTGATTTATTGTATTGTTTTATATTTAATACTTTTATTATTATTATTATTTTCTTGCTTGATCTTTAAAGCACTTTGGGTCAACTTCTGTTGTTTGTAAATGTGCTATAGAAATAATGGTTGACTTGACTTATTGTCTTCATATTGTAGATGGATTATTATATTTATGCATTATATTCATTTAAGGATAAACAACAGGACTAAATAACTTTATGAAGTATTTAGATGGCAAAGTTATGAATGTCATAAAACACAGGATAATCATCTCTACAAGACATTATGGAGCCCCTAAAACTGTAATTTTGAAATGCAGTGGTTTTTGGAGTATTATAGTCAATTGTTTGCAATATGACAGATGAATTAAAGAATTAAAAATGTATACAATGCAATATATTATAAGATTTAAAGTCAAATAACCAAGCTCACAGTTTGTCGTTCTCAAATGAATGTCTTTTTATTCATTCGCAACTTTTGATAATAAAAGTAGCAAATGTACAAATCATTTGTGTATGTCTGATTAGATCAGAGATTGAAATCAATAAACTCCATAAGCATTTTTTTTTTTTTTTAGCTTATGGAACGTTTCACAATGAATCGATAAAGCCCATATTATGCGACATATCTTAAGGGATGTACACACTCCAAACTAAAACACAAAATAAATTCCTGGTATCTATACATCATTCAGTACAAATGTACAAATGTAAAACAAGATCCATTGAAATCAAATAAAACACAAAACCCTTTTGTTGTCATGAAAGGCCATGTTAAAAAAAAGTACCATAGAGGATGATGTTAAATGAACTAACAACAGTCTCAGTATTAAAATTCACATTATCAAACACAAACAACAACAAAAAAACAAAAAAAAGAACCTCATCATCATTTTACTTCTAAGTGCATGGATAAATATTCAAAAACTTTGGGTTTTGGTTTGAAAATCTGTGGTGTATCCAAAACCAACAACCACTTCCACACCCCAAAGCAAGTTAGTATGGTATTGCCAGAAAAAAAAGACATCTACGCATACAAGTGTTCAATGTGTGCTATAAGATGCTCTGTCTACTACAAATAAAAGAAATAAAAGAAAATTGAAGAATGTTTACCAGTAAATTCAAAGAGATCATATCAGTTTTGGATGATGAGTACAAACTATAATTTAGTCCTCAGATAATCACAAAAGCTCCCAAATTTTGTAATTTTACATTTAAGTTAATTTATTATACCTTAAGCAATAATATAACTGTACTGCTTCACTGAGATTGAGGTCAATCACAGTATTCGCTTTAGTGATTCAGTTATAATAAACGCTATGAACCAGAATAAGATTAACTGTTAGTTGCAAAGAAATGGGAATCCCTTCAGTAACTTTGACAAGGAACATAAGAGTCCAAAACCAAATCATTAATTTTGGGGAAAGAAGCATAAAAGAACAAGGTCCCTATTGAACTTTCATTTTATTTATTTACCTCTTTTCCAATACAAAGATATCTTTATAAAAATGGATTTAAAAAAATACAATTTTAATTTAAAATTTAAAACAATGATCAGGCAATTTAACCCCAGTCTATTTTATTTGGTTATGATAAAAACGATTTTTGAAGGCCGATAAAAAAAGTGTGAGACACAAAATAAACGTTGCACCTTTTCATAACTATTTTGTTGCACCTTTGGGTTAAATTTTCATTAAAATTACGGGCTTGGATGTCAAAGTATTAATACATTTATTAATACAACATTGTGAGTTTGCACAGATGTAAAAAATAAGTTACATCTGTTTACAAAATCCCTCACGCCCATTTCATTTTCACTAAGGCCATCCACCAGTTCCCCTTTGTCTGAACAAACAGAGTAACAGGTAATGCCTGTGACCGCAGCCATACTCAAATTCTTCTTCTAGAAGAACAAGATATTATTTTGCGCAGCAATCAAAATTGGACATCCCAGTCTTAATAACCTGTTTTGGGATATCATATTATCAGATTACAACATTAATGACAATGCTCTTGAGCTTGAGTCTTTCCTGTGGTGGTTCTGAGGGTCATTCAGTAACATCCACATAGCCAGTCTGTGCATTTTATAGTTGATTTGTTTTGGATCGAAAACATCTTGAAAGCCTTTTTCACATTAACTATGTTATATTCCCAAAATAAAGACAAAGCAGGGTCTTTACAGCTTATGCTCTGCACAAAAGGCATTTTGGTGTTTTTTCACCCCCAATGAAAGTAGCTCTAAATACAAAGAAATGAAAGTACTCAGAAAAATACGACAAATTACATACAGAGTTACGGTTACAATTTACATTAATGGACCTAAATAGTCTTACTTGTATTTGGGAATGTACAGCAAGGTACCAGGTTTAATCAGACGGCACAACACTTTAGTGATATGGCATCTTTTTATGCAAAAGTTTTTTTTAAATAAAATCTTTGAATCTTATGATAAATTTCCCAACTTTTCTCAATTAAAATTCATAATTTTCACAATTCCCATTTAACATAAAGAGGAAATACGATTCCAGTTACACGAGTGACAATATTAAGGCAAAATTCACCAAGGAGAAAAACAGCAAATCCTACAATTGCTTAACTCGACCAACCATAAACTATATAAAAGCTCTTGTTTCAATAATGAATTTGGTCATCAACATACCACGAGGAAGAGTTTAAATATTTTCAAGGAGGTGTGACACAGAGCCAAGGAGAAACAATAAATAACTTCTATGAGAATGATCCCCAAAAGGAAATTATCAAACGAAAGAAATGACACTGTAAATATTACAGATCCTAGATGACTTATAAAAACAAATAGTTCATATAAAATGTGCTGTCTTTCACGCAGGCCACATTACAAGGAGAAGTACACAAACATGAAGACACCCACTGAACAAACCAATACAAGGCCTAAGTTAAGTAACAGCTTGATCTTTGGGGATTCATAAAGCATTTGACGGACAGCTTCTTCATCTTCTTCAATGACTTTGGGTACGACAAAAGACCTTTTCTCCTTATGACAAATCCAGTCAAATACTTGCAGGCAGCTCTCTTCATCACACTTGACTTCATCCTTCTCTTTCACAAGCTTTGCATGACCATTGCTGTACAGCTCCATTGGTGTGGATGCCTCTGTGCTGGGGGTCGCGGGATCTTGGTTACAAGGCGAGGGCATAAGGAGTTTCATGTCAGCCCCATCAAGACATCTCTCCTTCTGGACATCCTCAGGCACATCTTTCTTGAGGACACCATTGCCATTAGTGAGTTTGTACATCTCCTCTCGTTCAGTCACAGGAATCTTAAGCAGCTTTCTCAAGCCCCAGATTGTGGTACGCCTGACCTTCTCCACTTCTGGCGGTTGTGTGCACAGACTGACACCCACAGCCACCAGCCCGGAAATCCAAAACAGCCCGGCAGCAACGTACATGTAGTGGATATGAGTAATGAAAGCTGGACGCTCATCTGGCTGGTCACATCTTGGCTCACGATATACAAAGCCAAGGATAAGGCGGGTGGTGCCAAGCACAAACCCAGTCATACCTCCCCAAAATGCGCCGGTCTCATTGCAACGTTTCCAGAAGACTCCGAGTAAAAAGAGGGCAGCAATGGGAGGTGTGAGGTATCCTGCAATTTCCTGGATGTACAGGTACATCTGACCTCCTTGCATCTCAATAATGACAGGCACCCAAGCGATGCTGATAGCCACCATGAAGATCACAAACATCCTGCCGACCACCACCAGCTCACGGGAGGATGCACATACACGCAGCATTTTATAAATGTCCAATGTGAAGATGGTGCTAGCGCTGTTAAAAATTGAGTCCAGGTCGCTCATGAGGGCAGCGATCATCACAGCCATCATCAACCCTCGGAGACCCACCGGCATCACGCTCATGACTAGCCGAGGGTAGGCGATGTTGGAACAGCCAGCTTGACTGCCACAAACAGCCATGCAGTGCTCTGGTCCGATGCACGCCAGCTCATCTGGGAACAGTATTCGTGAGATCATTCCTGGAATAACGATGATAAACATGGGAAGGATCTTAAGCATTCCTGCCATAAGTGTGGAGCCTTTGGCATGGACGATATTCTTGGCAGCTAAGACTCTCTGGACAATGACTTGGTCAGCACACCAGTACCAAATGGATGAGGGTGTCTGACCCAACAGAAAGCCCGGCCAAGGGATGTCCTCATCAAGTGGTCCTCGTAGGAGCTTGAGAGAATCTGGCTTGGGATGGATTCGGCAGGAGTTTGTGTACTGGAAGCTGAAGTTGCTGTTAGCCAGGATGGCGGTGACATTGGGGACCGCTTCCATGTATTTTTCCCGCACCCCTTCCAAACCGCCTACCTTGATCAGACCCATGATGCTAAGGGTCAATGCACCGCCAATCATGAGCACGGCCTGTAGAGTGTCTGTGTAGATCACAGCAACCAGTCCACCGGTCACTGTCAGGAAGGCAGTCATAGTGATAAGCAAGACGACTGATAGGTAGAGATTCCAGCCAAGAGACTCCTGTATGAAAAGAGCTCCTGCGTACAAGTCCACTGAGAGTTTAGTAAAGACGTACAGCAGAAGTGAGAGGGCAGCAAAATAAATCTTTAGCCGCTTGCCTCCGTAGCGCTTGGAGAGGTACTCTGGCATGGTGTAAACTCCACAGTGGATGTAGACTGGGATGAACACCCAGCCGAGCAGCTGCAGAAGAAGGAGGGCATTGAACTCCCAGGCACCCACTGCAAAACCACTTGCTGCACCAGAACCAGCGAGGCCAATGAAATGCTCGCTGCCGATGTTGCTGACAAACAGTGAGGCGCCTATCACCACCCAATTCATAGTTCGACCTGCCAGGAAGTAGCCACTGACAGTGCTATGGTTGGACTTCCACATGGCCAGCAGACCAATTACAAGCACAAGTACAAAATAAAGTGCCACAACTGCAATATCCGCCGCCTCCATCATTGGTCCTTTATTTAACATGTTTAAAGTTACTATCACAGTTCAAAATGGAATTGTCTGAAAAAAATTGGTTTATTCGAGTAAAGATGCAAGCAAATGCACATAAAATCTCTTATTCCTTTGGTTTGCTGTCTTTCTAGAAGGAAACGGAAGCATCCGCCATCTGTCAGATGAATTTCTATTTGGTTTGTGTTTGGTTTAGATTGGATTGGTAATCCAACGGTGCTCTCATGAAGCACAAGAGTTATTTGGGGAGGATGTCTCTGGCTTCTGGTCTAGAAATGGCAAGAGTTTACATTCCTGCAAGACAGCAAACACAAAGAAAGAGTGAGAGACATGGCATGCATTAGATCAGGTGTTGATCATTCATTATTACTAACCAATGACTTTAATTACCACAAAGAGGGAAAAATTTTCAAAAAAAGATTTTTTGATAACCGTTATAGTTGTTATTCTGTTGAACAATATACATAGACAATATACAATATACATTTTTGCCCTGTTTCACAGACAAGGCTTAAGCTGGTCCCAGACTAAAATGCATGTTTGAGCAGTTGAGTCAGTGCCATTGTTTTGTCTCAAGATGCACCCCAGTAAGGTTTTTTCTAAGGCACATTTACAAAAGCTACTTAAATGTCCCGATTGAACTAAGGCCTACTCCTGGCTTAATCTAAGCCATGTCTGTGAAACCAGGCCATTATTAATTTATCAGTATTGGAAAATATAGGATATTTAATTGCACTTGCTCATTTCACCATTTTTACATTTACAGTAGATTAGCTTTGCCTCACTTAATATTTAAAAACACTAATAACACTGTAAAACACAATCCTTAGTGAATTTCAAAATTAATGTTTTTCATCCAGTACATTATAATGTAGTGCTGCATTTAAAATGACTGATATAAGTTCATAGTGTTTTTTCTTATTTATTTAAACAAAATAGTATAGAATTTTAGTATTAGTCATTTATCAGTTATCAGCCATAACATGAAAATAATTATCAGCATATCACGGTCAGAATTTTAATATCAGTGTATCCCTTAAAAGACATGAATAACAGCAATGAAAAACAAAATACACTGTTTAATAAAAGTTACCATTTTCAAATATGATGATCAACATGATAACAAAACAGTCATCATAATAATCAATTTCAAGCTTTATCAAAACAATTGTTTTTATTTATTTATTTCTCCCTTTCAACATGTATGAAAATTCAGATCAGTTTTTTAGACTGGATGTTTTTACATCTCGGTCTCCCAGTAATCATCGCCTGGCTTTAACGGTTGCGTAACTTGGACATACGCAAATGTGCAGCATCACATCCCAATCACTGCTCTGCCACCTGAAAACTATACCAGCTAGGACTTCAGGCACTAATTCTTTGTGAACCATAGGGCAGATTATTGCATAACACTACACTGTTTGGTTCTAACAGCCAGCTTAACATCTCCTCTAACAGCAAGCTTATGGTCAGACTGCAACAGCTCTGACAACTATCCAAGCAGTTTGGTCATATTAATGTTGAGGTTTAAAGTGAAAATGAGAAAGAAAGATTTAAAATTAATCAAAACGGTAACACACACTACCAGATGCTTATCTCACTAAGCAAAAAACATAAGGAACATCAATAAGAAGTGACTACTGCCACCTATTGGTATCACTAAGAAATTTCTCCTAACTCATTCAGTATGTATTTCACATATATCAGTACAATGCAAACACTGTTCCTCATGTTACAACACTGGGAGCCATATGCCAAAACCTAACCAACTAACATTGCTCTGTTTATGCCTCTCTCACTAGATATGACACCATGACTCTGTCACTGTATGACACAACTTGTGCTGATGTTATCAGTTTGCAGATGCACACTAGTGCCATAAATTTAGCATAACTGACAACACATCACAAATGACACTATTGAGTCAATACTATAAAAAGATGCCCTCTGTGTTAAGGACAGTTAAACATAATTATGTCACCATTTACTGATCCTCACGTCATTCCAAACCTCATATGACTTTCATTCTTAGGTAGAGCCAGGCCTGGACACACGTATTTAGGGTGCATTTATATTTCTCATGGGGGCCAGCGACCAAATTGAAATGGCGTGGTCCCGTTTTGGGGCTTGGGGGGCAGACAGACAGGGATAACCCCCTCTGGTGCCTGGCCAGTGGAGCACAAAAAAAAGATGGTAGGCAAATAACAAGTCTCGACAATGAAAGTGAATGGTGACCTTGACTGTCAGTCTGTAACATTGTGCCTACCACCTCTTTTGAGTTCCACATTAGAAAAAGAGTTATAAAAAATGAGTAAATGATGACATCGTTTTAATTTTTTGGATGCCATGCCATTATATCTAACGATAACCAGCCAGTTAATCTTCTCATGGATCCTCTGGTGGGCCAAGAAAAGAAAAGAACAAAGACAGACACTTGGAGTGGGGAGGAGGGGTGGGCAAGGAGGAAAATTTCCACTGCTAGTCAACTCACCTCACAACAACTCCAAATGTGCTCTAGTAACCAATGGCAACGACTTATAGATACAGATATATAAAAAAACATGACAGTAGATACAAATGAGATCTACATAATGTATTCAAGGATGGGTGACTAAAAACAAAGACCTACACTGCTTATTGACACTCATGTCCTGTTTGGAAAAACGTGATTCATTTTGCGTGGAATTTTACGACGATGGTGAAACAACAACAACACGCGACTCCTGCGAAATTTCTAGAAGCAGCGCTTCGCCGGACAGGAAAACGTCCACTACAACAGAAAGATGCCTTTATAGTAATCAAGACGGTTACACCAGTTGGAGTGCTGGCTATTTGCTGAAGATAACAATCAACAAAAACAAAATATTTACTCACCCTCCAAACCTGTATGACTTCCTTCCGAACAGCCTCAGTCACCATTCATTTTTAATCTAAATAATAAAAATGAATGGGGACCGAGCTGTCACGCCTCCTTGCTCAATTTTAAATGAACTATCCCTTTAACTCAAGACGTATGCTGCGTCATGTCATTTGAAAAACAGTACCTGGGAAGACTTAATATTTATCTGGCATATATTTACTACTAAATGACGGAATTCTTCGAATATGGCGCATTTCTACGCTGCTACAAAGACAGTCACTTCACAAGACCTATGGTTCAGTACACTTCTCAATTTATTTGGTTACACTTAAGATACAACTTACCATTTCTATGATATAGTCTTGAAATAAAGAATTGATTAGCGTGTGTTCCTAGAACGAATGAACTGCTCCAAGCGAAGTGATCCTCCACTTCAGTTTCTGACAGCTTCAACGCAGAAGAGTGCAGGATATGTTCGCTGTCAAACAGGTCTTAAAAAGTTCAGAAATTGTAGATTTCAGTCCTTCGGAATGAATGGTGCTGTAAACTCGCCTTTTATAAACGTCCATCCGCTTCTTTTTTCTTCCGCTCTACACGCCCTTTACATGTGTAAACGTGATGTGGCCTAGTGGCCAAAGCTGTCATTTGCATATTAGGCTAAGCCACGCCTACTCTATATATCACAAGAGCTATTGTTTCATGACTTATCACCTCTTGTAGTCCCTTTGGAAACTGCCAGAAATCACCCTTCTTTAGCCACGAGCAAACCTCCAGGACTAACCGAGACACAGTCTTTGGAAAGGCTAATTCTAAGCCTCTTTGGTTTTGCAGTCAAAAGAACAATCTGGAAATGCACCATTAGACTCTTGAGCAGTGGGGTTCACAATGCTAATTAAGAATGTTCTTTACAAAGTTTGTTTACTTTAGTTTCTTTTTATTGTATGCATGTTATCATTTCATCCAACCCAGCAATAGATTTGATTAGGAATTAGCTAACTAAATAGAGTTATACCGCAGGGTCCCAGTCATCCCACAGGTGCACCTGAAGTGTTCACTTACACTTTGTAGCTGAATAAAACACATAAATAAACTACTCATTGATAATGTTCCATCTTTAATATCCTGTGAGTGATCTGGGTTAAAGGATCAAGGTAATTTAGGGACATGATGTCATATGCAGCTGATATGCTCATGAGGGGTGATATCACACAAAATAAACAGATGGAAAAAGTGCAGTGTAATTAAATTGCAAAACATAAGATAAAATTGTTTTATTGTCATTTATGAACAAGGGCAGTTCAAGCTTTCTGTAATACCAGTAGCCTATATCAGGTTTGGTAAACCTACATTTTGTATTCATTTTTTATTAAGATAATAAGAAGATATAGGCTATAATTTTGCAGAGTTTAGATTTACCACCAGATGTCGATTAAGGCACTCATCTTGCATTACAAATAGCTTAAGACATCTTATAGATGCATATAAGGTAGCCTATTGTCCCAAGGAAAAAGTCGTTATATAAATATTTAAAGCTGTTTCCAAAATAGTTTTGTTAACTATCCCGTGATCTTTCCGAGTAATTTTCCACTGAAATGACTAACTACATTTCCCACAATGCATGAGCGCAGCTCTTGCGTATTTCTTCCCAGACTTGCACGCACGCGCAGTGCTTTTGACCTACACAGTCGCAGGAGAAAATGGCAGCGCTTGGACTGGGGCTGCAGGTATGACATTCTGAAAACCTTGGTAGTTGTATGAAAAACCACGAGCTGTTTGGCTTCGTGTCGTTAAATATGTGTGATCTTTTGAAACTGTAATTATTTGACCGGCTTAAACCAAGATGATTTATCTGATAACTGAACGAGGCCTTGACAGGCAGTGTCTAATCCGCAACATGTACAGTGAGTCAAACCCTGTACTCTTGTGAGAGCCTATAGTCCGTTATCAGGTTAATAATGTTGTATCTTGAGTTGTATTAGCTGAATTTTTGTTGTTCATTCATTCATAGTTGTCCAAAGGACCTGACGAGTTTCTGCTCCACACATGCTGAAGCATAAATGCTGAAAATGTGATTGGACATATTATGTTTTAAAACCTATTGAAGTTAAATTATCATATGATGCAGTGGTAGTAGGTTTTGAAACGCAATGAATGACAATACTGAAATAAAGAGCATATGTTTATATTTATGGCCAGGTCGTGTCATTGTGAATCTGTTATTTTTGACATGTAAGATATTCTGTTTCTCTCTCTTCAGGTGCGCCAGTTTAGCACCTCTGTGATCCGACCAGTAGCAAAACTTGTCAAGGTAAAAAAAAAAAAAAAAATTATTAATTTAATTCTTTTCACACCAAGACAAAAGAACAAATATATTTCCCCCACAGTTTCCTCTAAAATAACTAAACCACTTATTAGCTATCAATGTCATAAAATTCCAAATAAAAAATAAATATTCTGTATAATATAATAACATGAAAGTGTCTTACACAGTATAAATGTAATGTATGAATTTGCAGTACTGATATTAGTATTAATTGTTGTTTTGGTGAAATGCACAGACATTTGTGTGTAATAGTATTGAATTTGTTATTTAGCTCTTGATTTAACTCTATGAATTAATACTAATATGATATACTGCCATAGTAACAGATAATTGTTTTTATATTATTATTTTTATATTTATGATGACTGTAATAGTGTAAAAGCTTTTCTTGCACTGTATTCATACCATACTATATTTCTTCAGTCCCCAATCCAGGTCTATGGGGTCGAGGGACGTTATGCTACTGCCCTGTTCTCTGCTGCCAGCAAGCAGAAGAGCCTCGATAAGGTTGAACAGGAACTTGGACGTGTGTTTGTGAGTTTCCCTTTAGATTTCCCTATTTGTTTCTGCTTGTTTTACACTGTATCAATCAGTTCTGGATCTTTCATTTTCCTGCTTCCTAGAGCCTGATTAAGGATCCTAAGCTGTCAAGTATTGTGTTGAACCCCCATGTCAAGCGCAGTATCAAACAGAAGACTTTCATTGATGCCTTGACCAAGGCAAAACTCTCCCCCATCACCATCAACTTCATCAGTGAGTTTTCTGACCAGCCATTTCATTAATTCACTTAGAAGTACTGTTATTTTAATCACAGCATAGAAGTAGAGTTTGCACATATTAAGAGAAAAGTCTGTAAGGAAGTGTCCTATATTCAAAAGATGTGAATATTGAAATTGATATTTGATGCATTTAGAAAATCGAGAACAAAGCATATTATGTATTTGCATAGTTTTCAATTATTTTTATTTACAGATGTCCTGGCAGAAAATGGCCGCTTGACCTTGACCCCTGATGTCATCACAGCCTTTGGCAAAATGATGAGTGCCCACAGAGGAGAGGTCACATGCTCAGTCACCACTGCTCAGGTAAGCCGTGCAGAAATGTATATTTGTTTGCTCGCCTTGTACGTATTTCTTTTTATTTTAACCTTAATATAATTTAAATGTTTTGTTTTAAAAGGTTATCTGCTTTGCATAAAGTTTTTGATTAAAATTTTGAAGTAAATATTTTAGTGTCTTCATTGTGTGTTTTATGCTGAATGTCTGAACAGCCTCTGGATGAAGCTAATCTTGCAGAGCTGAAGGTGGCACTGAATGGTTTCCTCTCAAAGGGAGAAACTATCAAGCTTGAGACCAAGGTAGGAGGGCTTGTTCCAGAGGGTGGGCTTCATGTTATTTTGAAGTGCTAATTTTAAAATAAAGATGCAAAATAAAAAAAAAGGGTATTCAGGTCAGCATAATGTTTGGATTTTGATTTTCACTAAAGTTTAAAAGAACGCAAATGTTCTTTTCTGTGTATCGCAGCAGAGAAAGAATGTGAATACTTTGCCAAACATTTAATTCAGACTAAAGCAAAACCTTCATCTGCTTGTATGTTTTGTCGTCTGCTCAACCTTGTGAAAATGAACGTGCAATAAATTGCTTCTGTCAAAGTGATTTCTTATATTTCTTATAATGCAGATGTTCATTGTCTGTTTCTCTTCCTCCTTCCCACAGTCTGATCCCTCTATTCTTGGGGGCATGATCGTGAGCATTGGTGATAAGTATGTTGACATGTCTACCAAGACAAAGATCCAGAAGCTCACCAAGCTGATCAGGGAGACCTAAGTCCTGTGGACTGTCCAGACCTACTCTAATAAGATTCAGGAGTTGAAGAAAGGGCGACCTCTCTGCTATTGTGTAGTTGAATGACCTTGTCCAGTTGTGTTCGAAATAAATATTATGTAACATTTAAACTGTGTTGTTTTTTTTATTCCCCCTGAGAGGGAGTTTAGTATGATATTAAATATTAAATGATAGTCCTATTTACAGTGTATATTTAGTGGAAATGTAACTTGAAATTGCTAATCTTTTGAATCTTACTGCATTTGTGATTGAGGAACACTATCACAATACCTACATGGGGGATGGGGGATGGGGGGGGAAGTATCACAGTTTCCATAAAAATATTAAGCAGCAAAAACCATTTTTTAGTAAGTATATCAGAATTATTTCCGAAGGATCGTGTGACACTGCAAAATGGAGTAATGGCTTTAATAATAATAAAATTTTATAAAAAATTCTGCCTTGATCTGCTAAATGTACAGAGCTGGTTAAAACTTTCGTGTGCAGTTTCAGGCTGATGTGTACTATGTTTTTGGTCACTATAAATGTTTTATACAGCAGATTTTAAAATCATTGGCTCAAAGCCTATTCACTCAGAGCAATTGTAAGCGGGGCCATTCTTCTGGTTTTTCAAATATTTAATGCTTTCACTTGTATTACAAAGTTTATATATCTTTATCTAAAACACATCTTGTATCTTCAATATACACTATACTGTAATTATGTTCATAAAGGTCCTGACTTAAATTACTTTCATTGTCATACCCAGCATTTTCTGATGGTCAATATGTTGTTCATAATAATCACAAGAGGGCGCTAGCAACGCACAATTTGTACATGGAATTTGTTGAACAAACTCAGGGTTACATGTTTTAGTTTCGAGTTACAAAACCAAACCAATCCAATTAGGCTTTATACCATGACGCTGATCATCAACTTTCTCTGTCAACTCAGGCTTTCAACCTGAGTGAGTTTAGGGGTCATATCAGTAGTGAACAGCCATTCACATCCTGTGGAACAGTGAAACTGCGATTCACTTCTCGCGAGAGAAGCAGAAACCGCAGCAAGAAGAAAAGAGCCGTCTATAGAAGAGGACAACTAAAAGAAAAAAATCTTGCTATATCAGTGCAAGTAAAAGTTGTGAGGTTAGTTGATATAGGTATAGAGAGAAATGAACATTTAAGCTCACATTTTAAAGCTTTATCTACTGATTCTAAAGCTTATTTATGTTCTATTATTTAGGATAACAATAGGACATTATTTATATCCTCACTTATATAAAATATAATGACATTTTAATGGTCTCACTAGTTTAAAAGGCTTATAAATCGGCCATTTTTTTGTTTGTTTGTTTTATTAAATCTAGTGTTTTACATATGTTTCTGTGATGGGTAGGTTTAGGGGTTAGGTTGGGCATTAGAAAATATCATTAACCTGATATAAAATCAATGCAAGTCTATGCAATGTCCTCACTAATATAGTGACTAGATATATAGTTTGTAATCCTAGTTTGTACTAGGATTATGAGGAAAGTGAGGCAGAAAAACAGATGGGATGGGGGGGGATTCAAGTTATAAGTTACAAAAGGTAATCTACTGTATCTGTCTGATAGTCTCTCTCTATTCATCCATGTTTTCAGGTGATGGCCATTGCGTCAATTCACGTTAAAGGATTAGTTCATTTTCAAATTAAAATTTCCTGATAATTTACTCACGCCCATGTCATCCAAGATGTTCAAAGAAATTAAGGTTTTTGATGAAAACATTCCAAGATTTTTCTCCATATACACTCTAAAAAATGTTTGGTTAAAAACAACCCAAGTTGGGTTGAAAATGGACAAACCCAGCAATTGGGTTGTTTTAACCCAGTGGTTGGGTTAAATGTTTGCCCAACCTGCTGGGTAGTTTTATTTAACCCAACTACTGATTAAAAATTACTATATGGCTGGCTTAAAATGAATCCAAAATAGGTGAGCAATTAAAAATCAGACACATAATTACTAGAGGCAACAATAATAATCAAAAGGTGTACATTTATTAATACGCAATTTAATAAATGTTTATTGTTTATTATTCATTATCTTATTAATAAATGCTCATTTATTAAACATATTAATAAATGTTAATTTCCAGCATATTTTGGGTTCATTTTAAGCAAGCAATACAGTAATTTTTATACAACAGTTGAGTTAAATAAAACTACCCAGCACGTTGGGCAAACATTTAACCCAACCACTGGGTTAAAACAACCCAATTGCTGGGTTTGTCCATTTTCAACCCAACTTGGGTTGTTTTTAACCCAGCATTTTTTAGAGTGTAGTGGACTTCAATGGAGCCCAAACGGTTGAAGGTCAAAATTAGTTTCATTGCAGCTTCAAAGCGTTCTACACGATCCCAGACAAGGAATAAGGGTCTTATCTAGAGAAACCATTGCTCATTTTCTAAAAAAATAAAATAAAAAAAACATATACAAGTTTTAACAATAAATGGTCATCTTGAACCAGCTCTCTGTTAGAATTCTGGCAGTGTAGACACTGCTAAAGCCGGGGACACACCTAACGATTAGCTGAAACATTCTAAAACTGAACTGAACACACATACCGATTGTTTCCTGCGACTGAAGCAGATTTGTATACTTACACATGGAATTTGAACACCAACTGTAATCGCAGACTGAACGCGACTAGACGCGTTTGAGCGCGATCAGTCATAAGTATCAATTTACATTCATAATCGGCCTTACAATCGTTAAGTGTGTGCGCGGCTTAAGTGTATTACTGCCCTCCACAGGTTAAACTTTGAACTAATTGTTATATACTTGCACTAGCATATTGTATATGACAATTTAGAAGAAGAAGAAAGGTGAAGAAGAAGAAGTTTTATTTATATAGCGCCTTTCCAAAGCTCAAGGTCGCTTCACATAGTGCTAAGTTTAGTTCAAACTTTGACCTGTGGAGGGGAGTAATACACTTAGCAGTGTCTACACTGCTGGAATTCAAATAGAGAAGAAGAAGAGAGCTAGTTCAAGATGAGCATTTATTGTTAAAACGTTTCAATTTTTTTTTTTTTTTTTCGAAAATGATCGATGGTTTCACTTGATAAGACCCTTATTTCTCATCTGGGATCGCTGTAAACTGTAATTTTGACATTCAACCGTTTGGGCTCCATTGAAGTCCACTATATGGACAAAAATCCTGGAATGTTTTCATCAAAAACCTTAATTTCTTTTCGACTGAAGAAAGAAGGACACGGTCATCTTAGATGACATGGGGGTGAGTAAATTATCAGGAAATTTTAATTTGAAAGTGAACTAATCCTTTAAAAGCCATTTATAGTGTAACGATGCCAAGGTAAACTGAACGCTGTTATCACTAATGCACTGATGGTCAGCCGCTGTAAAATGTGACAACTTGGTGCGAGAAATGTAAACAGATGACATCCTGGAAGATACCAACGAATAAGGGTGAAGCTGACAAATAAAATAGCTGTCTCATAAATACCGTGTTTTCGCGCTGCACTAAAACGGTTCCAAGTTCAATATTTGAGCAAATAACTAATGTTTATTGAAATGTACACAAAATAAATTAAGAATGCAATAAAAGCTTAAAATAATACACAAAATAATATACTCGTGTCATCGCCGCGTGGTCCGTCCCCCTCCGCCCATCAGGAAGTGTACACAAATGAACTGTTTGGTGGAATCAGCTGAGCGATTCAATTCTCGGCTAGCTGGTTAAAGCTTTGAATATTAGTGTACCGTTTCTGTGCTCTCTTGCGCTCGCTTTTTACTGTTTTTAAACAGTCGATTTATCTAAAATCGTAAGGTGATTATTTGGCACGAGAAGCTGTGATCTGTTGACCATCCTATTTTGCTGCAGTGGGTGAGTCATTGAGTTCTTACAACAGCACGACATGTTTTAATGGATGTAATAAAATGTTAAAGGATAGTTTATTGTAAACCATCACTAATAGTATCTCTGTAATCATGACAGAAGATAACTTTCAAATGTGATGATTGATGCTGGTCATGTATATAACTGTCCTAACAGTAGGTGAGATTTTTGTTAAAAAATATTATTATTATTATTTATGTAAATGCATTGAATCATATAGCATAATAATACGTGTTTTCAGTATGTAAAATGTGTATTGTGGATGGACAGTGATTAATGGTCAAACCGTGAGGTTTTAATACTCTTTAGGATGGAAATGCATAGCCGATGCATGGATATGATGTTCTGTGTTGTAGCCAGTAAGTCAATGGATGCAACAAGGACAGATCTGAGTTACATAACATGTCTCTGTGTGTTGTGTTGTTGTGCCTCACTGCTGCTTGAATGCATCTGTTGCTCAAACATTGTGAAAGGGGTATACCAGAGATCCAGCTTCCAAAACCAATGAAATGAAGGCCTGTGTATTTATTTCATATACATCTATATCCATTTGCAGTACATTTCTCTTGCATCCAGTGCTGATGGTATGCTGCTAAGAGAAGCACTATTAATGACCGGATCAATAGACCAATATTATTATGTGCAGCTTTGTAGACTAAATACATGGCCTAGGGAGAGCTGACTTTGTATATGCTTTGTAGAGTGGCAGACAAATCAATCCTTTGGAAGGTGGAGATTGTTCACAATATATGGTGCATGGAAATGAAAATTATAGATGACATTTACACTACCATTAAAATGTCTTGGGGGGCATTACATTTTTTACAAAAAAGAAATTAATACTTTATCCAGCAAGGACTCAAGGAGGCATTAAACTGATCAAATGTATAATGTAACAAGAGATTTCTATTTCAAATAAATGTTGTTCTTTTAAACTTTTTATTAATTACACTATTCATCAAAGAACCCTGAGGAAATATTACTGTGGTTCCCACAAAAATGTTGAGAAACGTTTTCAACATTGAAAATAAATATAAATGTTACTTGAGCAACAAATCAGCATATTAGAATGATTTCTAAAGGAACATGTGACACTGAAGACTGGAGTCACGATGCTAAAAATTCACAGAATTAAATTACATTTTAAAATATTCAAATAGAAAGTGGTTATTTTACATTTTAATCATATTTCACAATACTATAATTTTACTGTATTTTTGAACAAAATAAATGCAGCCTTGGTCTTGGTCAGCATAAGATACTTTAAAAACATTTTAAAAAATTGTACCTACCCCAAACGTTTGAACAGTAGTTTACATGCACAGGAATATTCTAATGTGAATCAGAATTTAGAACCACAACTCGTTAACCTGATTTCTGTAAGTCGGTGTTTAAGCCAATGTTACGTTTTCTAAAAAATCTGAATATTTTGGAAGATAGCTGTCATGTCATATGTTTTAATCAGTTGTACAGTATGTAAACACCTTATGTACACTATGTGAACAGAACACCCTATAAGCACTGAAAATTGATATCTGCTAATTTCCAATCAAAGGCAATTCTGGTTTATCACTAAAAGAAACTATGAGAATCTCTTGACCTCCATTTTTTAAAACCATGCTCTTGTCTTTTATTCTTTTGGACATTTGTAAGAAGTAATTCATTGGGTTCACTGAGTTACTGACCAGAATGACTAAAATAGCAATATTAAGCATCTCTGGTATTTACAAGAGAAAACCACCGCAAAACAATGTACATGTCTTCATTTACCTATTCAAAATATACTTGACATGTACACATGAATATTCCAATAGTTGCAGAAAATATAAACCTCTTTATTTTCAGGCAAGCAGTGTAAAAGATGTAGAAACTGGATAATAATATTGTGCTATAATTTTTAAGACTTAAATCGTTAGTTCACTCAAAAATGAAATTTCTGTCATTAACTACTCACCCTCGTTTCGTTCCAAATCCACAAGACCTTCATTCATCTTCAGAAAACAAATTAAGATATTTTTGATGAAATCCGAGAGGTTTTTTATCTCCCATAAAAACCAATGAAATTACCACATTCACGGTCCAGAGAAGTGGTAAAAAAATTGTTAAAATACAACATGACGACAGTGGTTCAACCTTAATGTTCTGAAACGAAGAGAATAATTTTTGTGCACAAACAAATAAAGAAATATCGACTTTATTCAACAATTTTTTTCTTCCCTGTCAGTCTGGTATGCAGTTGACACAGTGAACGCAGTGCTGAGCTTCCATGTTTATGTCCGAACACCGGCTCAGTGTTGGCCGACGCTGTTCACATGAGCACCACAACACATGCGTGTGATGCTGACGCAGGAGCCGGCCAATACAGAGTCGCCGTTGTGACGTAGAACACGGAAGCTCTGCTCTGCATTCACTGCATCAACTACGTAGCAGACTGACAGCGAAGAGGAAAAATAGTTGAATAAAGTCATTATTTTTGTTTTGTTTTTGTGCACAAAAAGTATTCTCGTCGCTTCATAACATAAAGGTTGAACCACTGTAGTGACGTTTTTACTACTTCTCTGGTCATTGAATGTGGTAAGTTTGTTGCTTTTTATGGGAGATCAAAAATCTCTCAGATTTCATCAAAAATATCTGAATTTTTGTTCTGAAGATGAACGAAGGTCTTACAGGTTTGGAACCGTCTTACTGGTCTTACCCATGTTACGGGTCTTACGGGTTTGACAGAAATTTCATTTTTTGGCTGAACTAACCCTTTAACTAACCACCATCATCATTTTAAAGGCTTTTTGTTGCTTCCTTGTGGCTTTTTTAATGAGCTGCTGTTGTAATGACCGTAAGCTGCTGATGATAGTAAGAACATAAGCTAGGATAATTGTGTGAGTGTTTGTGTTTGCTATATGCTACCTTTGTGCCATCCCCTGCCAGACACAGAATCTCTTTGATGTGTGAATAAAAGTGGACACTGTAAAAAATGATTGTAATTTTTGTAAAAACATGTTAATTGGTTAACTGTAAGTTACCTTACAATATATGGAGGAAAACTGTGAATATTTAACATCACAATATATGTAATTTTTCTGTTAAATACTGTCAAATCTAAGTTTTTTGCCAGTAAAAAATCCTATGAATTATCATATAATTTACATCAAAACAGTAAAAAGACGTTCTCCCGAATTCCCTGCGTTACACATCACATATGATTACATTTTTAAATAATTTTGTTTCTTCTTATTTTTGCTATCAATAATGTACATTAGTGTGTTTTGTGTTACATTTTATGTTATGTTGTTTTATTTATTGCATTATATTAGTGTCATGTGTGTTATCCTGATGGTGTTTTGTCTTTGTTTGTATGACTTGCACTGTCTATATACGAGTGTTGACCATGTTTTATGAACAGGCCGCAAAATCTGCCTTAAAAAAGCAGTTTTGGTAGTTAAAGTAGGTATATTATCGTTATTTATAATGAAATATAAGTTGTAAATGAAATATACAGCCTTTCTATAAAACTGGAAACTTTGTCAGAGTAATTTATACAGTGAATTTCTGGCAACCACAGCTGCAGGTTTTTTACCATAAATTTAACAGGATTTTTTTTTTTTTTACAGTGCAGTTTACATATTCAGACGCATATCAACTAATTAGACTGTAATGAGTCTAAATCCATCATGGGAGTTGTTGTGTACATTTCTGTGTGGTAAGAACAGAAAGCTGAAGATGTAGCATTTACAGTGCTTGGAATAGTTATTTTAGTAGACATGGATCAGATTGTTTGGGTGGGTTTGTGTTCAACGGGCACGTGTTTTGGGGCTTGCTTCTGTCTCTTAAATCCTCTGTAAATCTCTAGATGCCCATTTGATGCTCATAGCATCAGATTGAACAGAGTGTCACTGTGTGTGTGTGTTCTCAGGGCTTTTATCACCAGAGAGCTAGCAGATGTCACCATATCTAAGCAGAGACCATCTAATCTATCTTCTTCTGTCTGTTGTGTTTGTAATGTCTGTTTATAAGCTGGCCCACACAGAATATGCAGACATTTTTGCCCTTATTTTGTCAGGTATGTTATTTGACATTGTATATGTTGTTATGATTTGTTACTCTGCAATTAATCCATCCATTTCCACCAGTTTGACGCATTCAGGCCGGTTTGTAGATTTGCGAAGATTGCATCGACAGTGTAATCAGCCAATCATTGTGCTATGGAGGCACTGATTCCTCATAAATGACTTTTCGCCTGTTTTTTTTTTGTCCCCCCTTGCATACATGGCATGTATTAGAACAATGAGTTCAAGGGAGGCAAAAGAGACGCTGTGTCCTTCTGTAATCCACTGATGTCTCTGCTGGACACTTGGACAGTATTAAAATGAGTGTTTATATACTACTAATTCTCCTATTTCATCTTATTTGTGTTTTGTTTTTTTGAGGAAAGTTTTAAGAAATTGAGTACCAGAAGTGAATGAATATATATAGCATTTATGCATTATATGGCAATGTAAACTGCGATGGCCTGCTAAAGTATTTCTAGGTGGTGGCTGTGTTTGCTTAGGCTCCTTAATCTCAATTCCAGTCTTTCATTATTCTGGTAACTAAATATGACTTGGTTCTCTCTTTCACTGTACTGTATGCGATGTCGAAGTTATAGCACACATCTCCTTAATAAACCACACATCATTTGAGGTATCATTCATGTCTGCAGCACTGAGTTTAATACTTAGGGTTAATGGTTTGTTCAGATCCCTAACCCTAAACATGATCTACTTGACTTAGCATGCATCTCTATTTACTAGCTATTTGCCTTTTGTATATTTCTTTATCAGAAATCGATTGTCATTAGCAGGATTTCACCTCTTATGATGCCTTTTATTTCTTTGTACAACTCTCATGAGTTGTAATGCAGGATTTCTCTGTTTTGTCTCATAGACAGATGCTGAGCATGCTGAGACATGACTGAGGCATGATGGATCCTGAGGAAGCCGAGCTTCAGAATGACTACCGCTACCGTAGTTACGGAGCTGTCATCGAGAAGGCGCTGCGGAACTTTGAATCATCTAGTGAATGGGCTGATCTCATCTCCTCACTAGGAAAACTCAACAAGGTACTTAAATCCTGGAGAAAACAAATCAATACACTTTGAGATTCAGGCTATCATTTGCTTTAGTTGAAGAACAAGCAGTATCAATACAAGCAAGTCTTTAAAACCTCCTTCCAGGTGTTTTTAAAGAGAGAATTTTGATGACATCTTGCTTTTTCACTGAAAAAACACAGGTTTTTACATGTTTCGGGGAAATCTACTTATAATTGTGTTTGTACATTAAACTGGGAGAGAAGTATTTTAAAATAAAAAACAAAATACACAGTTTGGCACACTTTAGCTTTACCTCCCTCTGCAATTAGACGAGGAAGTTTGGTTCAGTTCAAGATTGGTTTTTAGTTAGTTTTTTAGGGAAGTGAGAGACTTCGCTTTATGATCTTCAGTCCTGTTGAATGAAGGCATTGGTTAAAACATTGTTCAAAGTGCAGCTGATTTGAATGAGCTGATCAGGACTTGTGTACACTGTCCTTAAGATTAGACAAATGCTTTTCATCTCAACCTTCCTCTGCTCTTTTTTTTTTCCCAAACACATTTCCACATTAATGTGCAGATGTGAAGAAGAAAAACAAAAAAAACTGTTGCCTTATTTAAATTGATCTCTTTCTCTCTGTATCACTTTATATGGCATGTGATTTTCTTGTTTGCTCAATGGGAGCTTTCCGGATATTATGCGAGTTACAAAACAACCTGTGTGATTATAAAAGATATCTATTAGTTTTTGTGTATTGGTTTCAGATATTTGATATTTAAACATGACGCTATGATCTACAATCTCCTTTTTAACAAACTTGTTCACTTCGTATACAGAATGACATTATTGACGGTATGTCTTGTAAAACATGTTTTAAGTGCTGTGCAATAACAAACTAAACCTTCTGTCTCAGTTCCTCCTCTGAGCTATTGTTGATAGTTTGTTTGAAACCTGTTCAGCAAATGTGGTTGCTGAGTGAGATATGTGTTGAAGAGTGGAAAGTTAGTGACTTGGATAATAACACATTATTCGTTTAAATCGTTTAAAAACTTGGACCAGACAGTAAAATTTTAACATTTTTGTTACACCATCCAACCTGCTCTCCTCTCCCACTCATTGTGTTTCTCAGGCTCTCCAGAGTAATCTGAAGTACTCCCTTTTACCACGGCGGTTGATCATCGGGAAGCGTCTGGCTCAGTGTTTGCATCCTGCCCTGCCCAGCGGTGTCCATCTCAAAGCACTTGAGACCTATGAGGTCATTTTCAAAATCATCGGAACAAAATGGCTAGCAAAGGATCTCTTCATATACAGGTTGGTGTCATTGATAAACACTGGGTGAATCTCACATGGAAATATCCAGGTCATATTTTACCCTAAAATCAAATAAAAAACAAATACTATAAAAAAATCATTTTTTTGCATTGACTTCCTAATGACACTTAAGCATATTTATCTCATTACTTTTTCTAATAAGTAATAATCATGATAAATATGAATGAAATGTAAATACTTTAAAACAATTTAAATAATAATAATAATACATTTATTTGGGATTTGAGAGAAAATGTAATAAACTGTCATGAAAACAATGTTATAATGCAGAAAATCATAATGGTACTAAAATAGGCTACATTTATGCAAGTGGAGTGAAATATAATTTTGTGAGATTCACCCTCAAAGGTGATTATGGTGGTACTGAAATCATTGGTTAAATCACTTGTGCATGTGTGTACACTTCAGCTCAGGGCTCTTCCCATTGTTGGGTCATGCAGCGATGTCAGTGAAGCCAGTTCTGTTGACGCTGTACGAGCGGTACTTCCTGCCTATTCAGAGGGCACTGTTACCTAGCCTGCAGGCTTTTATCATGGGCCTACTGCCTGGACTGGAGGAGGGCGCAGAGGTCTATGACAGGTACAACTTGACACCAACCATTAATAAATCATTCACAAGTTGACACTCCAGAGATTTGATCCTAAACTTTCCTAACCTTTCTACAACATACTCACTACAGCACCCAGACCTCCTTTGTCACTATCACTACAACTCTGCCTCAATTAATATGTAACCAATTTAACGTTATGTGAGATTACCTTGATTATATTGGAGCAAAAGTATGTGTACTTAAACATGGGACTTCCATAGACTTACATTAGACAAGAGCGCAAACTTATCAGAGAGTATGGTGGATTTCAATTTTCCTAGGCTGGACATCACTTTTGGCAACTACTGTACTTGCTGATTTCAATGATGCAAACACCAATCCATCTTTCTTCCTGTCTAAGGACGGATGCGTTGCTTGTGAGGTTGTCGCTGTTGGTGGGTCAGTCTGTGTTTTATGGGGCTCTGTGGGGCTCAGTGCTTATATGTCCTCTGGTACGGCTCCCAGCCTCACTCTTCATCGTCGCACACTTTGACCACTCAGTCACTGCTCGAGAACAGAAGTATATGCTTGGGACAGACCACAAACTAGTGGTAAGTATGTGTATGTGTTTAGAGATNTATTTATATATAAAAAAAAAAAAAAAAAATTTAAAACTTATTTTGTACATAAACCCAGATTATTTGAAAATATATACAAGAATAGACCTTAGTCAGGGTAGACAGAATACACATTAATTTGACATTAATGAAAACAAGACTGTGATGGAAACACATATAGTCCATTCAACATGTCAGAGCCCAGGTACAAAACATTGAAAATACGTTATATATTTTAAAATCTAATTTATTCCTGTGATGCAAAGCTAAATTTTCAGCATCATTACTCCAGTCTTCAGTGTCACATGATCCTTCAGAATCATTCTAATATGCTGATTTGGTGTTCAAGAAACATTTATTATTATTATTATTATTATAAATGTTAAAAACAGTTGTGCTGCCTAATATTTTTGTGGAAGCCATGATACATTTTTTAGGATTCCAATTCTTGATGAATTGAAAGTAAAATTATTAATTCCTTTCAAAAAGAAAAAAAAAAGTCTTACTGACCCCAGACTTTTGAACAGTAGTGTACATTTTTTGCAGAGGTTGTGAAAGTTAGACACGACCTAGAACTGGTGTGACATATTGAACAGACTGCACTTTTGTTCCTCACAGCCAGACGTTTGAGTCAAATTACACAGGGTGTCTGTCTGCTCTGAGTAAGGTCTGTTGTTTTGAAGGAGTTGTGTAACTGAAATGGACACCTTCCCATTTCTCTGTTCCAGGTGAAGGCTGTTTGTCTCGCTTTACAAGACTCTAATGTTTTGGTCCAGAGAAACATGCTGGAAATCCTTCTCTACTTCTTCCCCTTCACAACCTGCCAGGTTATCCCTCTTTTTTCACTCCCAACCACATTTGGCCTGTCCCAGACTGTGTAAGACATTTATTTAAACAATACTATCTCTAGGATCCTGAAGAATGTGCCATTCCACTAAAGCAAGATGAGGTGATCTGTGTGGTGTCTGCTGCCTCACTCACCCTGCTCAGGAGAGATATGTCTCTGAATCGACGCCTCTATGCATGGATGCTCGGTACCGTACACAAATTGTCAGAAAATGACAGAATACAGCAGAAATACTCCAATACAGTTTACTTAAAACTGAAAAGTCTTAAATAAGTGATCCCAGGGAAGAATTTTTATTAAAGAAAGATGTTTTTGTGGATCTTCTATGGCAAATTGTCTCCTTTTCATTGTATGGAAAATGAAATTCTGCTAATAATTTCATTTCTTTTTTTCTCATAAGAAAATTAAAACGTAAATGTTGGAAACAACATGGTTGAGTATTTTTCTATATTGTCAGGCTTAGACATCAAAGGAGGAATGGTGGCTGCAGATTCCAGTCGCTTTAACACTGTGGAGGAATACACTGCATGCTACTTCAGTACACACTCCAGAGAATTACTGGTGCAGGTATAGAAGATAACACACTCACTCAAACTCAAATGAGCTTATTCAAAATAGCGTAGAGCTTTTCAATTAGAAGTTGTTCACTTAACACTTTTCCTGTATGTTAGTATGCATTCTGTACATGCATAGTTAAAATCAACTCATATTTGATATTTTCTTCATAGGCTCTGGTGAATATTCTGAAGCAGAAAGATATAGAGGCCAACCCAGACAATCTAATAGAGTATCTCAGACCGTTTCGCATCATTATTAGCCTGTTGGACAAACCTGAGATAGGTAAAGACACCCACATGGTTGAAATTTTAAATTGTAAAGTGCTTTACTTTGGCCTTATTTGACATGATTCTCATTCTCTCACTCACAGGGCCATTGGTGTTGTCTGATGTGCTGTTGGAGGTGGTCAGAGCTTTTTACAGTTACTGTAAAGTGATGCTGGGAGAGGACAGTCTCAACTCCAGCCTCAGTGGCAGCCAACTCAACAGGTCAGAGAGAAGAATTCAGTGCTTATATTTTTACAGGTTTTCCTGTAGCTCAGCTGGTAGAGAATTATACCTGTAACACAGACATCATGATTTTGACTCCTAGAGAGCACAAATAAAGTCAGGGTCCAGATATAACACACAAAAATGAGTAAAACCTGGCTTTGGCGAGTAAACGAGTAAGGGATAATGTACAGTCAGTCACTATTGCAAATAAAAAATTTAAAAAACCTTTAGGATGATGCAAACCAGCCAGGTTAATTTAGGATAATGACTGGCTGACTGTACATTATGCCACTGATTACATGCCTTTTTACCAAATAAATGGACATGAAATTGTTTTGAGCTGAAGTTATTTGTTTATGTAAGGGCCGCAGAGTGCTATGAGAAACAAAACTATCACAGTGTTCAACAGTCAACAGGGTCAGGGTCAACACAACAGTCGAATATCCAGTATAGAGGTTTATTATAGAAAATGATTTGACTGCAGAATTCTGCCATTGACCATTCAGAAGTGAAACCTTTCGAACCAATACATAATGATATATTGTTATATTTTATATTATGTTACATTTTGAATTAGCAACAAGTGAATATATACTACCATTCAAAAGTGAATACAAGGATGCATTAAATTGATAAAAAGCGATAATACAGATTTTTACATAGTTTTTTTCCCCATATAAATGCTTTTTTCCCCCCTTCTATTTTTCAAAGAAACGTAAAAAAAAAATATTACGGTTTCCACACAAAAAAAGCAATACAATCATTTTTAACATTGATTGTAATGAGAAATGTTTTTTTGAGCACCAAATCATCATTTTAGAATGATTTCTGAAGGATCATGTGAAACTGAAGACTGAAATTAAGGCTGGTGAAAATTAAGCTTTTATTGTAATAATAATTTACAATATATAAATTACAATATATATTGATAAATGCATCCTTAGTGAGCACAAGGGACCTCTTTCAAAAACATTAAAATATCTCACTGACCCCACACTTTTGAATGGGGTTTATTGATTGTTGATTATTATTCTGATTGTTGATTCATGTGTGCAGTAAAATCAAGGAGAATAAAAATGCCTCAGAGATTATAAAGACTGTCAATATGCTTGTGAGTGCCATGAGCAGCAATTATCTCTGGGACTACATGACAAGGCATTTCCAAATCTCTCTCAGGTAAACACGCACAAACTCATAATAAACTGCATTACGTGAACAAATAGGATTATGTGATTATGCCTAGCTTTATGGTTGTTTCTCAGAGCACTGAGTGATCCAGCTGGGAAGGGGCCATCTAAAGACTGGAGCAGCTCTCCTTCAGTGATTGAACTTTCAACGCTCATTATCTTCCTGTTGGATGTTATTCCTTTGGTATGATCTGGTGGTTCATCTTTGGACTACATTTTCCAGAATGTTGGTCATTTGGTCTGATTTGGTCTGGCTTTCTTATTAGGAACTCTATGCAGAGATTCAAACGCAATACCTGCCACAGATGCTGGGTAGCATGCTGTATTCGCTGCGTAGTCACATGACATCCCTTAGCCTACAGGAGCTCACACAGGCAATGAGAGCGTGTTTTAAAGTGCTCAGTAAGATCCAGATGCCGGTGGCTTATATGGACATGGAGGCTGAATTGCAGACACAATATGTAGAGCAAACACAGGTATGATGGGTCAGTTTTACTGTTAACTAATTAAAAGTCTCAATTGTCACTTTTGTTTAATTTATTTCTTTCAAAATAAAAAAATGTAATCTGACTGGCCACAAACGTTTGAGCAGTGGTGTACATGTTTGGGCCACTGCATTTAGTATATTATGAGAGTTTTAAACAATCATACAAATTAAAGCTTATATCCTAATTCCATTCATATTATGGTTTGAAAATATTATTGTGTATTAAAAGGGATCTGTTTTTGTACAAATATAGATTGTGATGACTGAGAGCAACAAAGTCAAGGAAAGTGACCAGGTGAATGGTAACCATGACAGCAGCACCAGTGAGGTCGGTCTGAATGGACACGAGGCAGAGCCAGGTGAAACTCCGTACCCTCCTTTACGCTCTGAGGACAGTGGATTAGGCCTGAGCGCGTCTCCATCTGAGCAGCACCTCCTTCCAGGCTGTAATGGATCAGAAGCTGCTTCTGGGGTGAACTCTGAAGCAGAGCACGTGTGGAGAAGAGAAGGAACTATAGAAAACATGTCCAAATGTGTGCAGGATATACTGGCATCTGTGATCACAAGGTAATTTACAAATTCAGTGTATACTGTGTGTGCCAAATATGCATATTTTCGGTATGCGTAGAATACCGAAATTACCTGCTACATATAACAAAATGTGCATATACAACCAGAACTCCCGGCAAGGAATAATATATTCCAGAATGCAATGCACTTGACTTGACCTTTAATTTGCAGTGTGACAAATGCACCAAAATTTAGCATATCCAGTATGACTGTAATTGGGGGCAGTCGTGGCCTAATGGATAGAGAGTCGGACTTGTAACCCAAAGGTCATGGGTTCGAGTCTCAGGTCCGGCAGGGATTGTCGGTGAGGGGAGTGAATGTCCAGCGCTCTCCCCACGCTCAAAACCATGACTGAGGTGAGACCCTTGAGCAAGGCACCGTACCCCCAACTGCTCCCCGGGCGCCGCAGCAATGGCTGCCCACTGCTCCGGGTGTGTGTTCACGGTGTGTGTGTTCACTGTGTGTGTGCACTTGGATGGGTTAAATGCAGAGCACAAATTCCAAGTATGGGTCACCATACTTGGCCACATGTCACTTCATTCACTAAATGTAAATAAAAATGCTAAAAATGTTACTGTGATAACTGGATGGATGAAATAAAATGCTATATAGTCATGTGACAACAATGTGACATTTTAGCATTGCATTTTGCTTTAATTCTACTTTTTAAAAATAGTATACTGTACAAAATGAGTATTGCCCAGTTTCCTGTATGTCAGTGGTTCTTAACCTTTTTGACTCTAAAAAAAGACTCTTGACTTTTCCAGTTTTTTGTGATTTACTGGATAAGGATTATTGATAAAGATTTTTAAATAATAAAATATTTTCGTATTTGGCATAACTAGAACAATATGTATTGACTGTGTTCATTCTAAAAATACCAATGGAGTTTAAAGATTTGATTAATTACATGACTTATCTCTTATTAGCCAGGTTTTTCAAGTTCTTCAAAGAAAAAAATTGTAAAGGGGGTGAATTGTTTTAGCTTATTTAAATACTTGTTAATGCTAATCTTATTTTAAATCATTTGAAGTCATCTTGAGGCCCCTTTGGAAGTTTGCCTTATCCTGCTTAGAGTATTCTGCTCTGGGCCTGCAACTAGCAGCATGCATACTCGCTGTACTTTTTTTTTTTTTTCTCTCTCTCTCTCTGTCTCACTTGCTTTCACTTCCTTTATCTCTCAGGCATTTGTTAGATGTTGTGGATCCAGAGAAGAAGAAGAAACAGGACGAAGCAAATCAGCTAGATCCTAATGCTTCTCCTAGAGGCAGTAAGCGGTCTCCATTGAAACGGAAAGGCAGCCGAGACTTGGGTCTTATCAAAGACAGACTTGCTGAGTTCTTTAACCCTAGTAAACTGAGGATCCATGCCCTTCATTGGTCTTCTAAGGATGGTGGTAAAGACCACAGACCAGTAGAGTTGGAGTGGATGGGAAGTTTCCAATCAAAGGGCAAAGCGGAGATATCGGAGTCGTGCCGCCAGGCCTTCACTGTTGTCTGCCAGCTTCTCCTGGAATGCACAACTTTTCCTGTGTATTTTACTGAGGAAGAGAACCAAGACCTGCACACATCCATGTTCAACAAGACAGGTAAATAAAGGAATTGTATTCCAATACTACATTAAACTAAGCTTTCTTAAGTGGCATATTCTTCTAGAAACTGAGCATTTCTCTCCTCAGGTATTGAGGGAAGCCTTCCTGAGTGGTTGAGGTCCTTGATGACTCTGTGTTGCCTAACAAAAGACTACCAGGTACAAGTTCACGAGTATTCAAATGTACAAAAAATGGCAATTCTGTCATCATTTACTCACCCTTGTGTTGTTTCAAACCTGTAGGATTTTCTCTCTTCTGTGGAACACAAAAGAAGATATTTTGAAAAATGTCTCAGTGTTTTCTTCAATATAAGAAAGTGGACTCGAAAGTTGTTTGGTTCTCAAAGTTCTTCTATTAGAAATGCATACAGGTTTGGAATAACATGAGTGCGAGTAAATGATGATTGAATTCTCATTTTTGTCTGCACTATTCCTTAAAATGTAACAATTATTATTATTATAGACATAAACAGTAAAAGAATTTCCTTCATTCAGTATTCATACACATAGGCATGGATGTTGTAATGTTAGTCTTTGTTTTGTGACTTTTTGTTTACTATTTTCACCTTAATTTTTTTATTTTTTTTTAATATGCAAAGTTTTCACATACACCTCCATCTTCCAATGTTCTGAGAAACGGATAGCCCTGCCCCCAAACTCACATTATTGGTTGAGTCGGAATTTGAGGTCAAACAGAACAATAGGTTTGTTCGACTTGAAGCAGCTCTGTGCAGTTTATGATATCAAAGTACCCCAACAGCGATTAGAGAGTTGACGGCTCTGTATACTTTCTAATCGTTCCCGCGGTACTTTGATGTCATACACCTATCATTTTATACACACATCGAGCACACCTATTGTTTTGATAGTGATGGACTGTTTACTCTCTTTAGGAGCGTCAACCTACTAATGGCTTACTTAGAGTTTCCTCTGCGCAATGAAATGAGATTGGACGAAGTATTTTAACATTTAAAAATTATACTACATCTTTAATTGTTGCATTCCCAAAATGGAATCATTTGATAATAAATCTTATATTTCATTTATGTGCCTATAGGTGCAACATGTTGCTATCTCCTCTTTGTTGGAGCTGATCAATCACTCTCAGTCCTTAGCCCTCGTCATTAAGGATAAAAACCAACGTTATAAGAAATCTGATGCTAACCCACTAAGCGGACAGCTGCAAATGGTCACCCTGCCTCCCATCTACCCAGCTGTTCTCAAAACTCTGGAGGATTCCACAGACTTTTACTTGGTAATGCACATTATGATTAACAGGTTGAATTTCTTACAGTTTGTTCTGTTGTGAATGGAAAATGTATGAAATAGAAATGGGTAATTCCAGAGACATTACAAGGGTCAAAAGACAGATCACTATTTTTATGATTTGTTTTTTAATGGAAGTTCTGCAATTCGGTTAAAAGAGCCTTTTTTTTTCTTTTTCTTTTTTTTGATAGTTGCATTGCCTATTTTTGTTTTATCCAATATAGAAGTTGCATTCATGTTATATAGACTAACTAAAATACAAAAATCTTTTTTTTCTTTTTCTTTTTTTTGCATGATTTGAGCTAAAGAAGCAACATTTATGATACTAATATTGTCAAATTTTACTGATAATTTGGCATGTTATTACAACTTAAACTTGACCATTTTTAATAACATATTTTGAGATTTCAGTCTTTCTGCATTCAAGTAGATTGCCAACATAGAAAATAGTTGCCTAGGGGTGCCACCAAGATGGCAGCAGAGTGATCTGACTTTGGTGCTGCCGTTAGTGACTTTAATTATTCTCTTCACTTTAATTTGTTTGTAGCGTGTATCTCAGGTGTTATGGGCTCAGTTAGACACAGAGCGTAGAGAGCATCACGTATCTTGTGTGGAGCTCTTCTATCGGCTTCACTGCTTGGCTCCATCTGCATCCATCTGCGAGGACATCATCTGCTTAGGTTTACTCAGTGAGGACAAGGTATTGGGGAAACCTCATTTAATACATTTACATACTGTACATTCAATTGAAACATTTTTTTTAAATTGTGTGTTTGTGTGTTTGCGTAAGGTTGTGTGTCTGGAGGCGCTCCACAGGTTCTCAGTTTTGTGGCACCTGACACGAGAGATCCAGACAAATCGCAGCACTTCTCTCAACCGCTCCTTTGACAGGTCATATACACCATATATCTTATTTAATTGGTTACACCATATTTCTTATGTTATCATTTATAGAAAATATGGTATACTATTTCTTCCTTTAATAATATTCTCCCATATTTTTGTGCCATATCCACTCAATGTTCTCTATATCTTTCTTTTTTCTCAGATCTTTGTTTGTGGTACTAGATAGTTTGAACAATCAGGACGGTAGCGTTAGTGCCTCAGCACAGAACTGGTTGGTGCGAGCTCTTTCCCTCAGTGATGTGGTCCGTATCTTGGAGCCGGTGCTACTCTTACTGTTGGATCCGAGAACACAGAGATCACCCATACAAAGCGTCAAACAGAATCTCTCTGTTGGTAAGGAATCAAAACACACAAAAACACACACACCAGATAAATACTCACAGAGGTACCTGAGCTTGAGTTTGGAGTATCATTTTTTGAATAAAATTTCATTTTAAATTGTATGGCAATTTATAATACAGTACAAACAGTACTGAATCTCTACATCTAAAATAATTAATATAGTAATTTGCATAAATAGTGTTCAAGACAGATGGCAATAGCAAGAGTTAATTTTTCTTTTATATAAAAGTTACAGTATGGGGCACCTTGTCAATTGAAATGTTTGTTTAAAATAGATTATTTTAGGGTAATGAAAATTATGAATTTATGATATTTATATTCATGGGCTTTGATTCTACTGTGTATGTGATTTAGGTAATATAAAGTCACGGAGCTGGAGAGACAGATCCATCATGAAAAGTGCCGGAGACAACATGATGCCCGGTTGCCAAACAGAAGAAAGCTTTGTCAGTCGCATCACCATAGTAGACCGTGAAGCATTGTGGGCGGAGTTGGAACGAGATCCAGAACTAACACCCCCAGACTCCCCAACAATGTCCCGGAGTGAGAGTGAAGAGACTGAGGGAGAGGACGAAGAAGTAGAGGAAGAAGAGGAAAGTGAACACACTGAATCTGCAGACACAAGTGGTGCTCAGAACTCCACCGAAAACTCCACCTCAAGCTCCGCCCCTTACTTGCAGCGACATGACGATGGTAGCATAGAGGAAGAGGGTGTGGCCAATGGCCTACAGAGGGTGGATTCGGAACAAACGCAGGTTTCCGATTCGCTCTCAAGTGATGAAGATGATGGGCAGTTGGAGGCCATGGCCAAATCCCGGATGCTGAAGCGACAGCGAGAGAAACGTGAGGCGGTGGATTCACTGTTCCGCCATGTTCTACTCTATAAGAAGCAGTACGAGAGCAGGCGAATTCTCTATGCCTTCACTATTTTAGAGACCATCCTCCGGACAAGTGCAGGGCCATTTGTGGAGTCTCTATCCAATACTTCTCTGGACTGCAGCTCCATTGCCCATCTCAACCTCATCCAGAACCTTCTGCAGAGACACCGTCAGGCTCAGGATGGTGGCAGCTTCTATGGGCAATTGCAGATCACAACTCCACCAAGTGGAGCCACTCCTGACCCATCCCAGCCAGCCTCTTCACCTCTCCATTCACCATCTTCTCCTTCTTCTCCACCAACTCTCCTGCTGGAGCTACTCACATGCCTTTGTATGCGCTATCTCCGCTCTCACTATCCCTCCTATGCTAACATTCCCAATTGCCAACTCCAGGCCAATCGGGAGGTGCAGGTGAAAAGCGTGGAGGTGCTGACAGAGTTGATGATCCAGTTGGTGAGAGTGGCTCAGCAAGCTCAAATTGGAGAGGCAAAGGGAACTGCTAGTCTGGAGGCTGTCCGCAACCTTCTTTGGGGCTACAAGGTACAGCAGTATGTCCTTCTAATGCTTTCCGCCTCCATGTATGTCTGCCAGAGAACTGATCGGCCCGACCAGCACACATTGCCTGAAGAAGACCAAGGAGAAGATGGAGGGGAGATTTCGGAAGAGTGCCTGATCAACTTTGGCCGGGATGGGATCTGGGCTGAGCACCCACTCCAGATTGCCCTACTGAAGCTTCTGAAGGTTCTTATTGTATTGGAGCACCACGTGTGTCCACCACACTCCAAGGCACAAGATCACGACCAAAGCCATTCCAACCCACAGCGACGTGTAGAACCACCCTCCTCAGCCTTGGCTCGAGAGTGGCAAACAGCTGTGATGTTCCAGCAGTCCATCAAAGCAGTGCGTTACGTAATCAGTCAGCCTATCACCACTCAGGGCATGTTTGTGTCGGCAGCAGCTCGAGCTTTGCATCCACAGTATGGCTGCGCTATGCATCCAGCCTGGGTGACTCTGCTATGTGAAGTTCTACCTTATTTAGGACGATCACTGGCCATCATTGTATCACCCATTATTGCCCAGATCTGCAGGAACCTGGATGAACTGGTTAAACAGCACGAGCATGATGGAATCAAGGCTTCACATAAGTAAATAATATGTGTGGTTGTTTGCGTTTGTGTGAGAGTGAATGCGCATGAAGTGGCTGATAAGGTGTCGATACTTACATGTTGTTGTTTTGTTGCAACCATAGCTTGAAATGGGTGTATATTTTGTGGCTTTCTTTAGTGGTACCTTAAAGCGGGAGAATATAGCGCCTGACTATCCTCTGACACTACTGGAAGGACTGACCACTATCACACACTACTGTCTTCTAGACCACAAAAAAGTAAGACATGCACCCGCTAATGCAAATAGTGGCAGATCCTGGCATAGGTATAGACATTTGCCTAGTGAGGCAAAATCCTCCTGTGTCACTCTCATAGTTCTAAAGGTCTGTTCACACACTACATTTCTGAATCTAAAGGTTGCAAAGTTACTGTACTGTTGGTTGCTAGTAGGTGTATAGCATTGTAGGTTACTTGCAAAAACTGTCTGCACCATAAAATTCAACCAAATACACACCCGTTTTCCTGATATACATCCACTGATATAGAGTTGCAATCAAGTCTGATCTTGCCATGGGCATCAAAAACGCCAGGTTCGCCACTTAACATGTAATAATGCTTCAAAACACTAATGTGACTTAAGTTATTGTTTTGTTTTGTGCCTGTAGACAGCTGCTGGCTGTGATGTTCCAGACCTACGAAATGCTAGCAATGCCATTCTGGAGGAGTTTCCACACATGATTAGCAGCATGGCCTTACTCTGGGGTGTGGTCAAGGGCTGTGACTCCTCCCGTGGCAGCAGAGCCTCACCCACCTCTGTGTACTTTAAAGGCACAAAGGTATATCTGATATGTGAAAAAAACAAAAATTATTTATACAATTTTGTTTAATTAAAGATCATGCCGTGTTGTTAACTGCTTAGTTTTTGTTCTCTATAGATCTTGAGGCAAAAGGTTCTGGAGTTCTTAATGCCATTGACTCAGCAGTTTGGGGTGCAGATCATGGCCTCTGTGGCTGCTGTATGGAGCAGCAGGAAGAGCCGCAAAAGACGTTCCAGAAATAAGGTGAACAATGGATATCAGAATGCAAAAATAACATTGTCATACAATAGACTTCTGGAATGATGTTTTTAAACTTTGTTTGTGTTTGTGAATTCATGCTTAGATTTTACCAGAGGCTAGCGATTCTCAAATGACTTTGGTGGACCTAGTGAAGGCACTAAGCACACTCCGTACGGACACCATACTGCAGCTCATCAGAGAGGTGGTGAAGAAACCCCACCAGATCAAAGGAGACCAGGTATTGCACTCTCACACACACATTTACTTGGCTATATAAATGGAGACATTTCATAGACTTCTATTGTTTTTATATACAGCTAGTTATACATACTATAACCAAAACCTAAACAAAAACTCTGCATTTTTACAATTAAAAAAAAAGAATTTTTTTAAAATTAATTTTGTATCATTTATACAAATGAGAATGTCTCCAAAAGAAGATTTTGTCAGATTTAGCTCACCTCTGGTTATACATTTGTCCCCAAAATAGTGGACACACACACACACACACACACACACAGTGACGTTTAACTATAGAATTACATCATGTATTAATCTGAACTCTTTCTCACTATCAGAAGACTACATTAGTTGACATTCCAATGCTACAGTTCAGCTACGTCTACATTCAAAGGTAAAAGTTTCCATTGACATCATCTTTGATTTTAATTGTACCTTATCTCATTTGCTATCATATAATGTCATTTTCTGTAAAATGACCATAGTCCAGTGAACTGTTGCAATCCAGTTTAAGCAAATGGCTAAAGTGCTATTTACTGTTCATTGAAAGATTCAGCGTTGACTGTACTGTTCTACAAGGCAGATGTTTTTAGTGGAGTGTTGATGGTATTGTCCTTCTTGGTCTTTTTTTGCAGTCTCACTGCTCAAGCTCTTCAGGAGAATATCAATCCTCTTCTCTGTCTGCTCAGAGAATCTGCCCAGCTTAACCTCGCCCCTCCTGGACACTTCTTGCTCCTTGGGTGAATAAAATAACGTGGTCACTATTATGTTTGCTTACAGAGATTTGAACAAACTCTAAATATTAACCTTTAGTGCATAGCTTGTCTTGCACCAGTTGGTGCTAGTATGACCAGTGCAAATTGACCAGTATGAAACCACCTAGCAACACCTTAGCAACTACACTGCAACATACTAATAACAAAATCAGAACACCTTAGCAATAATGCAACATTTAAAAAAAAACAAAGGCAGTCAGAAAACTATTAAAGTTAAAAAGGAACATTTATTAATTACGTGAATATCATTCTTGTTGGATACTATTGAAAGGTAAAACGTCTTTTGAAACACTAAACTCTGTTTATTTTACTGTTGCAGCATCCTTAATGACTGTGTAAATAGACTTCCTAATATCGACAACAAGAGGGATACTAAAGAACTGCAGGTAGGACAGATACAGTGAGACAGCAAAACCAGAATTATGTTGATATAGTAGAAATGTCAAAATATGTTTACATAGCAATTGTACCCTCAACAGGAAGTGAGCCAGCGCATACTAGAAGCAGTGGGAGCTGTGGCCGGCTCGTCTCTTGAGCAGACTAGCTGGCTGAGCCGTAACCTGGAAGTGAAAGCACAGCCTCAAGTCTGTCCTCAGGGAGATGAAGATGACCATGATGGCAATGAGTTTGAGGGTAAACCTATGCAGAAATGCTTATGCTTACAGCATAATGCCCATTGCTGTATTGCCAACATGATATGTGACCCATGCTTGCAAAATGAGTCACAATGAGCAAAAATCATTGTGAATTTATTGTTATACCTCAGCTAAGTCAGTTTTGAGATAAATGAGTTAAAGTTTTCTGAAGGTTCCAAAACAAAATCTCCTAGCAACCATACCTTTTAAAATTCCTGATAATACCACCAAATTTGTTAAAAACCAAGTTAAAACCCATATCTATTGGAAATACTGTATTATACTCAACTTTCTTTCCATGATTCCACAATTGTTTGATTTAACATTAATGAAACAGACAGCCTATATACTAAGACCAACTGTACCAAACAGATCTTATATAATGTTACACATCAGAAGTTTTTCCCCAACAGTTAACCAAACGTTCACTTAAGACATAACAGATGTTTGCGTGAATACTCGCCAAGACAGATGTTTTTTAAATACTGTAAATCTGTGTATATGTTTATCGGGATCGCACGAGGTGTCTTTGTGCGTGCGCTTCAGATCTGTGGGTCAGAAAAACAGCATTTTTCATGGCCAAAGGAAAGGTACTCCTCTCAGAAAACATACAAATAAATATACTTTTACATGTTTAATTGCTGTATTGAGCATTGGGATCGCTAGACGAGGGCTTAATTAACTTGAATACATTTTTGTGAAAACCTAAATTTTGACCAAAATTGACATTTCTCAATTCTTGTAGCTCAAAACTAGCCCATGCACACTCTAACTCATTTTGCCAGCATGGCAATAATAACGCTAGATAATAATAATGCCTAGCTGTATTACCTACTTCAAAACAGAGGCAGTTTTAAAATGGACTCTGTTCTGTCTTTCTCTCAGGGTGTGCAGGCCAGGGCAGCGCTATGGTGTCATCTTCAGTGCCATCTGTATTCAGTGTACAAGCTCTGGTTCTGCTGGCTGAGGTAAGAGATATGCAGAAATGTACACACAGATGCATGGCTCCAGCTAAATGGCTGCATATGCTTAAGAAATGCAAAAAAAATCTCATTTATTTCTTCAATGCAAAAATACTATACAAAATGCATAAATAATATTATACAAAATGCAGAAATAATAATAAAATATCATTGTATTAATTAAATTGTAAAGTGCAGTTGTAAGTAAACAGTTTGGCCTTATTTGTTGTAATGAATTTAATTTATGCCTTTTTTTTTTTCTTTTTTTTAAATTGACAGAAATTAGGTGGAGAAATGCAACAGATAACCAGAGTGTTCTCATTTGTGCTCGTTGTGTTTGTAGGTTCTGGCTCCTCTTTTGGACATGGTCTATCGCAGTGATGAGAAGGAGAAAGCTGTGCCTCTCATTTCCCGTCTTATGTATTATGTTTTTCCCTATCTAAAAAATCACAGGTGAGTATGCCAAAGATGCACTTCATTTGAAACTATACACTTGTGGTAGTGATCAATACTGCTTAGTATTTTATTCAGAAGCTTTGGTTTATTTATTGTCATATGACAGTGGTGTCAGATTGTTTTCATTTCAAACTATGGGTGTGACGAGATCTCGTTATATTAAAATGTGACAATATTTCTTGTCAATGTGAAAAGCTGTCTCGCGATAGCATGACGGAGTTGAGTTTGTGGCATTATATTGTTCTGTCTTTTATTGCATATGATAATTCATACTCAGAAAGTAGAACTGAAGTGACATTCATTACAAGATGATTAGGTAAAACATTTCAAAATGCACCTGCATTGTTTTGCATTTTGTGACTTTCAGTTGAAATAAAATACTTTTTTCCAGTCATATACTTCTTAATTAAAGAATTCTTAAAAATAATGTTAAAATATCCTCTCGTCTCATTCTTGTAAAACCAAATATTGTGTATTGTCTCATGAAATGAGCAAAATGTATCGTCACACCCCTCTTTAAAACTCTTACTCACTTTTAATATTTCCGTAACTGTTTCTCAATTTATATCTCTCTCAGTGCCTATAACATGCCTAGTTTCTGTGCGGGTGCTCAGTTGTTGAGCAGTCTGAGTGGATATGCCTACACTAAACGAGCGTGGAAGAAAGAGGTGCTGGAGCTCTTCATGGACCCACTGTTTTTCACAATGGAGTCCTCATGTTCCTGCCAGTAAGATGGATACTTTCACAACATTCTAAATTTTATTCTGGTTTAATGTAGTGGTTTTTATAAAGTCATGCCCATAAAATCAAAATAATCAAATAGTTTGGGTGATGTGTGTGTGTGTGTGTGTGTGTGTTTAGTTGGAGATCCATTGTAGACCATCTTCTGACTCACGAGAAAACAATGTTCAAAGACTTGATGAGTGAGTATATGTACATTTTTGCTTTAGACAGTCATTTGTTATATGATCGGTATGTATGACTTGTGTGGGTTCGTGTTGTACCATATGCAGGCATGCAGAGCAGTTCTTTGAAGCTCTTCAGTAGCGCTGAGCAGAAGCCCATGCTACTGAAACGACAGGCTTTTGCCATGTTTAGCGGAGAGAATGACCAGTACCACTTCTATTTGCCTCTCATACAAGGTATTACTGAGTCTGTGTGGAAAACAAATATAGGTAACTTGTAATGTAGCTTAAGAAAATTTTCAAGCGAACACTTTCTTCATCAAATATATTCTAGAGCGTCTAACAGAGAACCTGCGTGTGGGACAGACTCCATCAGTGTCCGCTCAGATGTTCCTCATGTTCCGTGTTCTCCTGTTGAGGATATCGCCACAACATCTCACCTCTCTCTGGCCAATCATGGTCACTGAGCTGGTAAGAAATACGCCAGTGGTCCTCTCTTTACAAAGAGTATTTGTTTCCTTGATTGTCAAGTCAAGTCACCTTTATTTATATAGCGCTTTTTACAATGCAGATTGTGTCAAAGCAGCTTTACAGTGATAACTGGTATGTAATTTTGGCTGCACAGCAGCTCTTAAAGAAAACGGTGTCAGTATCCATCTTAAGTAAATTCAGTATTGATTCATTCCGATGTAAGAATCAATAGTTATTCATTTAGTTCATTCAGCACTGGAGTAAACAGTGATGTCGTCATCATCCAGCTCAGTTCAGTTCACATACAGTGGTGTCAATGCAGGCAGATCAAAACACTGTTGAATATCAAATGTCAAGATTGTGTTCAAATGCTTCATCAGTTGTTTTGAATGTTCTTTCTACTTTGGTTGGGTATAGTTACAATATTTATGTTGAATATTACAGATACGCATTTTTAACCGCCTTGAGAAGACACTGCTGGATGATAAAGAAGTTTCAAAGTGAGTCTTCCTTTATGACAAAATGCTGTCTGTATATATTTTTTCCCTCAATTTTCATGGAAAATAAATTCTCTGTTTCAGGAGTAAATTGCGGGGTGGCCATGACAAGAATGGTCTGCTGTGCTTCCCTCAGGCAGAACTGGACATGTACCTGTCAGCCTGCAAGTTTCTGGACACCGCTGTGTCCTTCCCTCCTGAGCAGATGCCTCTGTTTCAAATGTGAGACTCGTGTGAACTGTGTTTATGCATGTTATTCAGTGTTTACTTGTGCCATACCTGTGATAAATGACCAGAAACAGTTTAATTGTTCATTATTACGGATGTTTTTATAAACCATTATTATATTCAAATCTTTCAGTGAATATTTAGACTTGAAATATAGCACACAATTCAGACTATTTTATCAATTTTATTCCACTTCAATTCTTTTGTGGAGCTTGGCAATATAAATCATAGCCCATTTTCATTGTATGGAAATTAAAATGGCTCAGACATTCTGCTAAATATTTTTAGTCTTCCATGAAAGGAAAAAAAATATTTTTTTGAAAGAACAATATTTTTTAATATTCCTTTATTCCTTTTCATTACACACCTAACCTCACAAAGACCTTTTTATTTTAGGCACAGGGACCATCTAATAATATAACATGTTTAACTCCTTATTAGGTCTTTTGACATTTTTAACCTAAACGGACTGTCATGGCTGTTCTAACACTGGCAGCTGTCAGTAACAGATCATAGGTTTCTGTATTATTTCTAGGTGACCTGTCATGCCTGGCCCAACATAAATGACTTCTGATCTGATCCACACCCTAAAATTTACTGTTCATGACCTGTTAATGAATTGCCAGTATTTATTTGTAGGTATCGCTGGGCTTTCATTCCTGAAGTAGATGTTGACCATTATGATGGACCAGGAAACTCTCTGATGGAAGGAGAACAAGAATGTAAACCCCATATTGTTAGGATACTGGATGGAATAAACCGACGCTATGGGGTAAGATCTCCTTACAAAAGACATGCTTTAATGTAGTAGGCTATCTGTGACTCAGCACCAGCGAACCAGTAAAGATTGTGCTTTTTCACCAGTAGACCCAATGGACTATATGCACGCAGCGTTCTTTAGAACTTCCGCAATAATATAAGCCAGCTGGAAAACTTCCGGTGAGATGTCATTTGCTGGTGTGTTAAGCATCAGAAGTGTAATACTTAGTTTATAATCAGAATACGGTCACTTAAATAGTCAGGCATAGCAATAATTTAGTTATTCAAACGTAAGACGGCATAAAAAATAAATAAATAAGACGTACCTCAGCTAAATTCAATTCGACCATCAGTTTTCACACTTTCGTGTGAAAAAAAGCGTCAAAAATTAAATATTTATTGTGCACTTTAGTTTGATTCATTGAATAAAATGTGAGTTTTCACAAATGTGACGAAATCATTAATCTTGCACTGCACTGACTGACAGCTGCTGTGATTACAAAGGGAAAGCGCTCTCTGTGTCATTCATTCACAAGAAAATTTATTGTTTTTCATAAGATTTTGTGAGTACTTCATACTTCACATTGACAAAATGTATTTTTAAACCTAGTTATTTTATAATGTTTAATATTTATTGAAAAGCAAAACTAAGTGAAATTATTAGAGGAAATGGCTGATATATGCGCAAATAAATGCTACTCTGCCACCACCTGCTGGTTAAAGTGGTATATTATTTTTAAATAAGTGTTTTCTATCAACTGTTGAATTTCCTACATTTTAGAATTTCCTACGGTTTTACAATGGGGACAGTGTCAGAAGGATGAACAAGTAATGTTTGTGGTCATCACATTAAAAATAACATTTGAAGTGCTGGGAAAAAATGTGTGTTTGTGTCTAATTAGCTTCGTCTTTATTGCAATCAATAAAACTGGTTTATTGGCAAATTAGGTAAATGTGATAACTGCGTTAAAATATGAATACAACATTAAAAAGCCAACCACTGATGGTTTTGTGTCGATGTACAGCGAGTATACAGAATGAACAGTAAACAGTACACCGGAAAGGCCCGAGCTGGCTTAACAACAACCAGGAAGTAACCCGTGCATATAGCCCATTGTCAGTCTATAAATATTTGAATTGTGTGTTCAGGAACTGAATGGAACAGCGGGAGAGTCGAGCACAGATCAAGTGGAGTTTCCTTTGCTCACACTGCGTTCCCTCTGCTCCATCGTGGATCTCGTGCCGTTCTTCAGCACCCTCTGCTGCTCTTTTAATGGCTCTCCTGCACACCTCCCACATTATGCTGCGGACTACCCACCGCCCAGCAGTGATCAGGTCATGAAACGCCTAGAGCACATCATTGAAGGAGAGTTCCTCGATGGAATGGACAGTTAGATAGATCACATTCTCAAATTCTGCATTTGCTTTTGTAATTTATTTAATCGGTTTCTCTTTGACACAAATTTCATTGTAGCATAATAGTTTACATTAAATGCATAAAGGTCTCTGCTAATTTTCTTATGATCTTAATCAATGCATGTCAAGTTGTTCAAGGTCTTTAAAATGTTATGACCATTCTGAGTCGTACACGCTGTGAATGTATATCATCTTTGTATTTAAATTTGGCTTAATGTGGGCTTTCCAAGCATTCTGTTCATTCTGTGAACATTCCATTACTTTTTTTTAAATGAATGAGCCAAATTAATGATTATTTGGCCATGTTTCAACGGCCATTATGATCACAACAAACAGATAATTTATTGTTTGGTCCATGGCATTTTTCATTTGTGTGTAGGGTTGTCAGTCATTTATTGACTTGAAATCCCTTTGCAGTATTTTCGCTTCCTGACCTGGAAGCATTTTTCCCCCCTGTATGGCTCGCATCTATGTTGGAAAATATTGAGAATGTCTTTTTTGTTTATTTACCAGTATCTATTTATAAGACTTTCTGTAGCCTTCTGTATGTTTTTTTTTATTTTTTATTCTGCTATATTTCCCCACTCGCTTTAAATTAAAGGGGACCTATTATGCAAAATACACAGATGTGTCTCCAGAGTGTGTAAACAACCAGCCTATAATGGTAGAAATCCACCCACTCCTTTTTATTTATTTTTTTACAATCCCCATAAATCATAAAAAGTCTCTCCAAACAAGCGGTTCCAGATTTCCCACTACTCTTACATAAGAGTATGGAGAAACCACGACTGGTGACGGAATCTGCCCTATTAGCTTAGCTCCTCCCCTGAGTGAGCTGTACACAGTCCGCCATGTTTATCTCCTTGCCAGAGCATTTAACAGTAGCATTCATGTAAGAAATGTATTCTTACAAATACTACCAAGTTATTTAATCAAGAGCAGTGAGTGATTTTCTGTTTTTCTCTGCCTCTCTGGCTCTGCCTCTTCTGAAAAGTGGGGTGGGGAGAAGCAGCTCATTTTCATTTAAAGACACATGCACAAAAACAGCATGTTTTTTCTTCCACTCAAAAATGGGCATATACAACATGGTATAATAAATGATCTGTGGGGTATTTTGAGCTGAAACTTCAGACACATTCTGGGGACACCTGAGACTTATATTACATCTTGTAAAAAGGGGCATAATAGGTCCCCTTTAAGGATATGTCTTTATTCTTGTTATGTGGATATTGAATGTCTTGGATATTGAATGTTTTCTTTCTCTGTGTAGAATGAATGCTTACAACAAAGGAATTGTAAAAGCACATTTTTATTTCTGTACCTAAGGGAATGTTTTTGATCCATGTTTGTGTTCTTGATCATCTGTAGGACCTCAAGGATGTTTTTATGCTGTTGCTTTAATTTTAGAGGGCACCTGATTTGGCCGTTAGTTTGTCTCTAATGTAACTGCTAGTATACTGTCTTGCTCTTTGATTGAAGTGCCTAAAAACAAATGCTCTAATTATGAAACATCTTTGCTTGTTCTGTAGTTGCTATATGCAGTTGTGTCAGAGAAATGAAAAGCTTATATTTCCCATTAACAGCAGTATAATGAGCTTTTATTTAAGTGATATCAGAATTTAGTGATTTGTTCTCTTAAATGTAGACATTTTTCTTGAGGAAAAAATGTTAATGCTTATTAAAGTAAATTATTTTCTGTGTATGTTCTGCACATCTAAATAAAATGACTTCGAATCATAAAGTGATTTTGCCTGCGCTGTAAAACCCGATAAGTTCAGAGTACTCAAAATTATTGTAGACACCGATTGCCTCAAAAAAATTTAAGTAAAGCAACTCAAATCTTTTAAGTAAAGAATAATTGTAAATAACAATTAAGTCAAACTGGATTTTTTTTATTTTACCATACTTAATGTTTTTTATTTTTCAATTATTTTGATGCAGTGGTTAATAAATTCAGATAACTCAAAACATTTAAGTAAATAAAAAAATTATTTTATACTTCACAAATTCAGTAATTATGCTTTAGTTGAAACATTGAATAAACTATCATCTAATCCGTAGTGTTAGTTAGCACCAGCATGTGCTAATGAAACCATCAAAAAAACTATCACTTGCATGAGTTGTTAATCTACAAGCCTTTGAAGTTTTGTAGCCCATTCTCAACCTAACCACAGGCACTACTCTTCACCATGATGGCAACCCTAAAAACTTCAACATCACAGAAATACATTTAAATACCAAAATCACAGAACATTAAACAATAAAACATCTTTCCCTGTATTAATCTTGTGCAAAACAAACAAAATAACCCTCAATTTCAACATTTATTCTCCCTTACAGTGTGACGCAAAGCATGCTGGGAACTTGAAATCTGCAACCCAGTTTAATGTTGAATGGACTCTTGATATGACGTCACTTTATATCGTTCAGTAAACTTAAATAATAATTTAAGTATAAGGATTTACTCAAATTTTCAGCTATGCAAAAATAAAACTAAACTCATCATTCAGAAAATGTAATTGTTTTAAGTTCCATCAATGATTTAACAGACTTTAATTGCAGCGTACTCTATTTTTTTAAGTTAGTAGTATTGCTCGGGTTTACAGTGTAAACCCGAGCAAAACATATACTTGTTGTATATGTTTTCTGCATTTCTGCAGTGCATCCTTGACATCCCAAGAAATTAAAAGGGTCACAATTGAAAAATAAATATTTAAATTAACTGAGGACACAACAGGCAAAATATTTAATTTAACGCATTCTATTAAATAAGGTCTAAATACATAAAGTTTTCTGTGAGGGTTGTGCTTAGGGGTAAGGTTAAGGTTAGGAGACACATTATACAGTTTGTACGGTATAAAAATCATTAAGTCCCCATAAAACATGGAAACCCAACACGTCTGTGTGTGTGGTCCTGGTAAACCCAATGTTATGTGGACAAAATGTCCCCACAAAGATGGCATTATCTTTGTTCTTGTGGCTACATGTTTGGTCCCTGTGAAGAAAACAGCTTGTATTTCATACTGAATTATGTTTTTTGAAAATGTAAAAGTGCAGAAAGTTTTCTGTGATAGGTTGGTTTAGGGGTTGGGATGTCTTGACCAAAATTATGGTTAAACATGGTTTTGTTTTGTTATGAGATTTCAATGATGGTCCTTTACAAGTTCTCAATAGCGATCAGTTTTGTTCCTTTTAAAGATCTTTTCATTACGAGATCTCAATGACTGTCCGTTTTGTTTCATTATGAGATTTCAGTGAGGGTTAGTTCGTTCCTTTACGATATCTCGACGTTTGGTTTTGTTCCTTTACAAGATCTCAGTGATGGTGTGTTTTGTTCCTTAACAAGATTTCAATGACAGTCGGTTTTGTTCCTGTACAAGATCTCAATTATGGTGGCTTTTGTTCCTTTACAAGATTTCAATGACAGTCGGTTTTGTTCCTTTACAAAATTTCAATCATGGTCGGTTTTGTTCCTTTAGGAGTTCTCAATATCAATCAGTTTCGTTCTTTTACGAGATCTCAATGACTGTCAGTTTTGTTTCGTTACGAGATTTCAATGACGGTTGGTTTTGTTTCTTTACGAGATTTCAATGACAGACGGATGTGTTTCGTTACGAGATTTCAATGAGGGTCGGTTTTGTTCCTTTACAAGATCTCAGTGACGGTGGGTATTGTTCCTTAACAAGATTTCAAAGACAGTCGGTTTTGTACATTTACAAGATCTCAATGGCGGTGGGCTTTGTTCCTTTATGAGATTTCAGTGATGGTCAGTTTTGTCCTTTAGAAGTTCTCAACAGCAGTCAGTTTCGTTCCTTGAAGAGATCTCAATGACGGACGGTTTTGGTCCTTTACGAGATTTCAGTGACAGGCGGATTTGTTTCATTACAAGATTTCAGTGAGGGTTGATTTTGTTCCTTTACAAGATCTCAGTAATGGTGGGTTTTGTTCCTTTACAAGATCTCAGTGATGGTGGGTTTTGTTTCTTTACAAGATCTCAGTGACGGTGGGTTTTGATCCTTTACGAGATTTCAGTGACAGGCAGGGCTTTGTTTCGTTACGAGATTTCAGTGAGGGCTGGTTTTGTTCCTCTACAAGACCTCAAAGATGGTGGCTTTTGTTCCTTTAAAAGATTTCAGTGATGGTCAGTTTTGTTCCTTTAGAAGTTCTCAATAGCAGTCAGTTTCGTTCCTTTACGTGATCTCAATGATGCTCGGTTTTGTTCTTTTACGAGATTTCAGTGACAGGCGGATTTGTTTCGTTACAAGATTTCAATGATGCTCGGTTTTGTTCCTCTACAAGATCTCAGTGACGAAGGGTTTTGTTCCTTAACAAGATTTCAATGACAGTCAGTTTTGTTCCTTTACAAGATCTCAATGAGTGTCGTTTTTTTCCTTTACAAGATTTCAATGACTGTCGGTTTTGTTCCTCTACAAGACCTCAATGATGGTGGCTTTTGTTCCTTTACAAGATCTCACTGATGGTGGCTTTTGTTCCTTAACAAGATTTTAATGACAGTTGATTTTGTTCCAGTACAAATCCTCAATGATGGTGGCTTTTGTTCCTTTACGAGATTTCAGTGATGGTCATTTTTGTTCCTTTACGAGATTTCAGTGATGGTCATTTTTGTTCCTTTAGGAGTTCTCAATAGCAGTCAGTTTCATTCCCTTACGAGATGTCAATGATGGTCGGTTTTGTTCCTTTACGAGATTTCAGTGACAGATTGATTTGTTTCATTACGAGATTTCAATGAGGTTCGGTTTTGTTCCTTTAAAAGATCTCAGTGACGGTGGGTTTTGTTCCTTAACAAGATTTCAATGACAGTCAGATTTGCTCCTTTACAAGATCTCAATAAAGGTCGCTTTTGTTCCTTCATGGGATTTCAGTGACAGTCGATTTTCGATACAAGATTTCAAGATGGTCAGTTTTGTTTCTCTAGGAGTTCTTGATAGCAGACAGCTTTGTTCCTTTACGAGATCTCAATGACTGTCAGTTTTTTTTTCACTACAAGATATGAATGATGGTCGGTTCTGTTCCTTTGCGAGATTTCAATGATGGTCGGTTTTGTTCCTTTAGGAGTTCGCAATAGCAGTCAGTTTCGTTCCTTTACGAGATCTCAATGACTGTCAGTTTTGCTTCATTAGAACATTTCAATATGGGTCAGTTTTGTTCCTTTACAAGACCTCAACGATGGTGGCTTTTGTTCGTTACGAGATTTTAACGATGGTCAGTTTTGTTCCCTTACAAGTCTTCAGAGACAGGCAGCTTTGTTTCGTTACGAGATTTCAATGAGGGTCGGTTTTGTTCCTTTACAAGATCTCAGTGACGGTTTTGTTCTATAACAAGATTTCAATGACTGTCGGTTTTTGTCCCTGTACAAGACCCCAATGATGGTGGCTTTTGTTCCTTTACAAGATCTCAGTGACGGTGGATTTTGTTCCTTAGCAAGATTTCAATGACAGTCAGAATCGCTCCTTTACAAGATCTCAATAAAGGTTGGTTTTGTTCCTTGACGAAATTTCAGTGACAGGCGACTTTGTTTCGTTACAAGATTTCAATGAGTGTCGGTATTGTTCCTATATGATGATGACTTTTGTTCCTTTACAAGATCTCAGTGATGGTGGGTTTTGTTCCTTAACAAGATTACAATAACAGTCGGTTTTGTTCCTGTACAAGACCTCAATATGTTCCTTGTTCCTTTATGAGATCTAAATGACAGTTAGTTGTTTTTTTTTCACTACAAGATATGAATGACGGTCGGTTCTGTTCCTTTAGGAGTTCTCAATAGCAGTCAGTTTCGTTCCTTTACGAGATCTCAATGACTGTCAGTTTTGCTTCATTACGAGATTTCAATGATGGTCGATTTTGTTCCTTTTCGAGATTTCAGTGACAGTCAGCTTTGTTTTGTTACGACATTTCAATGAGGGTCGGTTTTGTTCCTTTACAAGACCTCAATGATGGTGGCTTTTGTTCGTTACAAGATTTCAACGATGGTCGGTTTTGCTCCCTTACAAGTCTTCAGTGACAGGTGGCTTTGTTTCATTACAAGATTTCGATGAGGGTCGGTTTTGTTTCTCTACAAGACCTCAGTGATGGTGGCCTTTGTCCCTTTACAAGATCTCAGTGATGGTGGGTTTTGTTCCTTAACAAGATTTCAATGACAGTCAGTTTTGTTAATTTACAAGATCTCAGTGATGGTCGGTTTTGATCCTTTACGAGATTTCAGTGACAGATGGGGCTTTGTTTCGTTACGAGATTTCAGTGAGGGCTGGTTTTGTTCCTCTACAAGACCTCAAAGATGGTTGCTTTTGTTCCTTTACATGATTGCAGTGATGGTCAGTTTTGTTCCTTTAGAAGTTCTCAATGGCAGTCAGTTTTGTTCCTTTACGCAATCTCAATGAGCCTCGGTTTTGTTCTTTTATGAGATTTCAGTGCCAGGCAGATTTGTTTCATTACAAGATATCAATGAGTGTCAGTTTTGTTCCTTTACGAGATTTCAATGATGGTCAATTTTGTTCCTTTACGAGATTTCAGTGACAGTCAGCTTTGTTTTGTTACAACATTTCAATGAGGGTCGGTTTTGTTCCTTTACAAGACCTCAATGATGGTGGCTTTTGTTCGTTACAAGATTTTAACGATGGTCGGTTTTGTTCCCTTACAAGTCTTCAGTGACAGGCGGCTTTGTTTCATTACGAGATTTCGATGTGGGTTGGTTTTGTTCCTCTACAAGACCTCAGTGATGGTGGCCTTCTTTTACAAGATTTCAGTGCCAGGCAGATTTGTTTCGTTACAAGATATCAATGAGTGTCAGTTTTGTTGCTTAACAAGATCTCTGTGACAGAGGGTTTTGTTCCTTAACAAGATTTCAATGACAGTCAGTTTTGTTCCTTTACAAGATCTCAGTGACAGTGGGTTTTGTTCCTTAACAAGATTACAATAACAGTCGGTTTTGTTCCTGTACAAGACCTCAATGATGGTGGCTTGTTGGTGAAAGTTGGTTTTGTTTCGATACAAGATTTCAATGATGGTCAATTTTGTTTCTCTAGGAGTTCTCAATGGCAGGCAATGACTGTCAGTTTTGTTTCATTTCGAGATATGAATGACGGTCGGATCTGTTCCTTTGCGAGATTTCAATGATGGTCGTTTTTGTTCATTTAGGAGTTCTCAATAGCAGTCAGTTTTGTTCCTTTACAAGATCTCAATGACAGTCAGCTTTGTTTCGTTATGACATTTCAATAAGGGTCAGTTTTGTTCCTTTACAAGACTTTAATGATGGTGGCTTTTGTTTGTTACAAGATTTCAACGACGGTCGGTTTTGTTCCCTTACAAGTCTTCAGTGACAGGCGGCTTTGTTTCGTTACGAGATTTCAATGAGGGTCGGTTTTGTTCCTTTACAAGACCTCAGTGATGGTGGCCTTTGTTCCTTTACAAGATCCCAGTGACGGTGGGTTTTGTTCCTTAAAGTTCGCGTGAACCGGAAGTTGCAAACGACTTTTCTCCAGTGTCGTGAGTGTCCAAGTGAGACGGAATATTGAAAAAAGGGCAGAGTTTTACTTTAGCGCTCCTCCTCTTCATCTCTTGCGCTCCTCCTCTCCATATCTCGCTCATAGCAGACGAACGGTTGCAGAGGAGTGGTTCACGCGTTTTCAAACCAAGCCGTCAAACTGATGTTATCAGAGAAGGAACGCCATTCCAGACCAGAAGTAACTTTTCAGATTTTGATTAAAGATTACAGGGACAAACAATTTTTTTTCTGTGTTTTAACTTGCACAGATTAATTGTTTACCACAAGACTACTAATATGCACTTACAAAGTAAATAAGGTCAATTTTGATTACAATAACAGTCGGTTTTGTTCCTCTACAAGACCTCAATGATGGTGGCTTTTGTTCCTTTACAAGATCTCAGTGACCGTGGGTTTTGTTCCTTAACAAGATTTCAATGACAGTCAGTTTTGTTCCTGTACAAGACCTCAATGAGGGTGGCTTTTGTTCCTTTTCGAGATCTCAATGACAGTCGGTTTTGTTCCTTTAGGAGATTTCAGTGACAGGCGGATTTGTTTCGCTACGAGATTTCAATGAGGATCGGTTTTGTTCCTTTACAAGATCTCAGTGATGGTAGGTTTTGTTTTTTGATGGTCGCTTTTGTTCCTCAGTGTCGTTACGAGATTTCAATGAGGGTCGGTTTTGTTCCTCTACAAGACCTCAATGATGGTGGCTTTTGTTCCTTTACAAGATCTCAGTGATGGTGGGTTTTGTTCCTTAACCAGATTTCAATGACCGTCCATTTTGTTCATTTACAAGATCTCAATAACGGTCGGTTTTGTTCCTTTATGAGATTTCAGTGAGGGTTAGTTTTGTTCCTCTACAAGACATCTGTAGGTACGCAGATGGAATTTAGCAGTCTGTTTCTGACGCGTGCTTTACCTTGAATAAATCAAGTCATTGTCCATAATAAAGTCGAATATGCCAATCCCTTTATTGTCCATTTGGCATTGCAAATAACTAAAATAAAATAAAATAAACAAAAACTTCAAATATTACTTCGACTCTTCCTTAATAAACAAAATTCCATTCAAAACAACTGTTAATAGGGATGAGCACTATTCGCTGCACCCTCAACACGGCACGGTCAAAAAGTTTGTTTGACCTTCCATTGCGCCGCCTGTATCTCATTAGCGCTTGGTTTAAATGTACTCAAAATACTCACATGCCCTCTAGTGTCACAAACACAAATTACAATGAAATGGCTCCAACAACATCAATGATGGTGGCTTTTGTTCCTTTACAAGATCTCCTGTGTAAGACCTCAACGATGGTGGGTTTTGGTCCTTTACGAGATTACAGTGATGGCCAGTTTTGTTCCTTTAGAAGTTCTCAATGGCAGTCAGTTTCGTTCCTTTACATGATCTCAATGACGGTCGGTTTTGTTCCTTTATGAGATTTCAGTGAGGGTTGGTTTTGTTCCTCTACAAGACCTCAATGATGGTGGCTTTTGTTCCTTAACAAGATCTCAGTGACGGTGGGTTTTGTTCCTAAACAAGATTTCAATGACAGTTGGTTTTGTTCATTTACTAGATCTCAGTGACGGTCGGTTTTGATCCTTTAAGAGATTTCAGTGACAGGCGGATTTGTTTTGTTACAAGATTTCAATGAGGGTCGGTTTTGTTCCTTTACAAGGTCTCAGTGATGGTGTGTTTTGTTCGTAACAAGATTTCAATGAGGTTCAGTTTTGTTCCTCTACAAGTCCTCAAAGATTTTGGCTTTTGTTCCTTTACAAGATCTCAGTGACGGTATGTTTTGTTCCTTAACAAGATTTCAATGACAGTCGGTTTTGTTCCTGTACAAGACCTCAGTGATGGTGGCTTTTGTTCCTTTACGAGACTTCAGTCAAAGTTGGTTTTGTTTCGATAGAAGATCTCAATGACTGTCAGTTTTGTTTCATTACGAGATTTCTATGACGGTCGATTTTGTTCCTTTATTACGTTACTTCCTGCTTCGCTACTGTACGGACACTCTTGCTTACAGCTTCGTGCTTTGCTCTATTGCTTTTATATTTTATCTCCTAATTTTAACTACAGCAAATCAGCACAGTGCTCAAACGACAAATCTTGGCGGCAACAAACTTTTTAACTGGAAGATTGCTACAAAAAAAGTGGAATTTTTATCCGACCAGCCTCCCACTGAGAGCAGCCATCAGCTTACATTCCGGAGAAGGGAAAACACAGCTGCCTACATTCAAAAGGATTAGAAAGAATATGCCTCTTCTGGTTGAAGAATATACCTGCTGCTCAAACTGCCACAGACTTCTATAAAGGATTGCAGTTCTTGAAACAAAGTTACTTGCGGGACTACCAAACCAGTAGGAACACACAACAGAGCTTCGTCATTGACGTCCTTAGCACACAGCCGGTGAGTCCCATGATTCTAATGCTCCTAAACAGGCCATACTGAGTTCCGTAATTGATCAACATACTAATCGATAACACAAACGGAGCGAGACCCAAAGGCACTCGAGACATCAGATTGTCACAAGTATCACATATTGCTGCAGTAGCATCCTCTACCCCAAACACTGGTTCCCTACCACCGCCAATATATCTGGAGAACAGATTTGTAGTGTTAATGAATGTGGGTGAGAAATCTCCAAACATAATCGGACACAGATCAAATAAGCCAGCAAACACTGATGCAAACTGCCGCTCGACCTTGAGTGGCAGTTTGCATCAGGGTTTGCTGATGAAATATAAGACTGCAAATTGACTACCCCGCTAGAAATTTTACATTCCCAGAACATTCTCACAACGTCCCTACTGGTGTTAAGGATGTTGTCTAGTAATGTTCCTAATACGTTCAGAGACGGTCACGATGTAGAGTTCGTTTAAGGTTTGGGGGACGTTATTTGGCGGACCTTCACAGAACATTCAAGACGTTCTCTCAACGTTTAGGGAACTATATTTTATTTGGAAATGTTCTCAGAACGTCCCTGCTGCCCTTGTCAAAAACTTTAATTGAAAATTAGCTAAACTGACTAACAAAGTGGCTATTCAAACAAAAACTAATGTTTCTTAAATGTCTTACAAAAAAAAAAAAACCTCTTTACAGGTAATTCCTAGATTAATGTAACTACTGTATCACTGCATCAGCAACTACACAGTTACTTCACAAAACTCAAATAACAGAAACAGAACATTAAACACTAACAGATCTCTCTAGATCTCAGCATATTCGCTTATTACAAACCACACTGACTTTGTTTCTTTCATACAAATCTTTTTAATGAGATGTTGATGTTTTATTTAAATTTATAAATGTCACCATTACAAAGGTAAACGCTTGCTTTAGTTTGGCTCCTGACCCTTGGTTATAACTGAGTTTCTGAAGCACATTTATTACAAAAAAATTTGTGAGAAAACTAATCTGATCAAATAGATTTGGTTGCTCATTGTTGATGGTTTTATCATCATCAAGTGGCCTTATTCACTGATTTCTGAATATTGTATTTCTTTTGTGTTGTTGTAATCCTACGATAATGCATAAAATCCTGTCCTGCTGTGATAGTTTGAAAGTTTTAACATTGTGAAGAAATTATTCAGACAGCATCATGTAGACTCACACAGACTTCAAGATTCTGCGTATGAACCTCAACAATGGTGACAAAATTTTCAGATAAACAGATTAACTCTGAGCATCACAAAACAAGCTACTAAAGTCACAAAAAAGATTTATGTTATTGTCACCATTGTTGAGGTTCATACGAATTCTGAACCTTTACAGAATATTTGGGACACTCCTAAAACGTCCTCTTTTGGTAATGAAAGTGCTGCATTTTAAAGTTCCTTATATGACTTTAGGGGGACGTTCCATTTTGGCTAATTTTATGGTCACATAAGAATGTTACAAAAAGGGTATTTGGGGCATTAACTGACCGTTCCCACACGGTCCTCTGTTGGTCATTTAATAACGTTGCTCGATATGAGTTTAGGGGGACGTTCTATTTTGCTTATTTTATGGTCGCACAAGAAAGTTACAAAGAGGACATTTGGGAAGTTATCAGAACATCCTATAGTAATAGTCCCCTAAACCAGTGTTTCCCAACCCTGTTCCATGGAGGCACACCAACACTACACATTTTCCAACTCTTCCTAATCAGATACACCTGATTCAACTTATTAGCTCATTCGTAGAGACTGCAAGACCTAAAAATGTATGGGTCAGATAAGGGAGACATCAAAAATGTGCACTGTTGGTGTGCCTCCAGGAGCAGGGTTGGGAAACACTGCCCTAAACATTCCAAGAATGTCTGGAATGTTCCCTGAAGGTCCACCAAATAACGTCCCCCAAACCTTAAAAGAACTCCACATCGTGTCCGTCTCCATCTGTCTTAAGCGTAAATGCAAAAGAGCCACTCATTTCCCATCCTATACCAAGCCGACCATGGCAAACTGATTTATTCTCTTGGAAAAGTGATAGTAGTAGATTACTACAGCCATTACTTTGATTTGGAGAAGCTCAAGAGCACCACAACTGCTGCAGTGATCCTGAAACTGAAAAAAGTATTTGCAGCACATGGGATCCCTGAAAAGGTTATCTCAGACAATGGGCCTCAATTCAGTTCAAAAGAGTTTGAAAACTTTGCTCATACTTGGGACTTTGTACACGTCACGACTCACGAGCAGCCCACATTACACACAGAGCAATGGGCTCAGTGAGAAGGCAGTACAAATTGCCAAATCACTAATGGACAAAGCAAAAGCGGACAAGAAATACCCATATATCAGTCTGTTAGAGTAGAGGAACACCCCAATAGATGGTTTCAAATCACCTGCCCAACTACTGATGAGCAGAATATTTACGCTCCATTTTACCAACAACCAGCCAACAGCTGAAACCTGAAACTGTCAATGTAAATGATATTCATGCAAGGCGTGAACAAAAGCAAAATATCAAGGAAAGTACTACAACAGGTCTGCGAAACCACTCACACCACTAATTCTCATTTTCCTCAGGTATTTTGCTTTATTTCCAGATTAAATCAAATGCTTGTTCTGACGTACTAGAGCACGTACGCACATGCGCACTCTTCAAAAATGGTGCTTTAAATCTCTTGACAAACTAAAATATATAAATGACATTTGTATATATTTGAAATAAAAGATATACATTGTACTTAATGTCAGCTTGCTTATTTTGCTCAAGATAAGGATTTATTAAGTCTACATGTCATGAAAACAGGAAACTATGCTTCTAACCACAGCTCGAGAGCCGTCGTTCAAACCACACAAGTTTGCGATGCAGTTTGTGAATGTTCGTTTGAACTATGGTTTCGAGAAACACCAGATCGTTGAACTATGTAAGTAATGACGGTACTTGCAATGTTAGTTGGCTAACAATGCTTTTGGGAAACGCACCCCAGTATGTGAAGTGAAATCAAGAGTCGTCCTTGATCTATAATTGTAAAGGGTGTAGGATCGCTGCCCTATAAAAGAAAAAAAAATGCTATTGTCACTACCATTGTTGTTATATTTTTGTTCTTCTGTATACTGATTGTTGCATTGGTATGTTATACCTTAAGGATTTGCACAGCTACAATATTTTGTTCATTGGCATAGTATGTCAAGCTTTCAAAGAAGGAGAATGTAATATTCAAGTTGTTGAATATAGATTTGTAATTCTGATGTGTTATGTAGTTCCTGCATATAGGGGGCAGTGGGTGAATAGGATGTGATGCAGTGTATGCAAAAAAATGATAGAATAAAAAGGAAAACTGCACTGGTTGAAGCTGATTGAAGATTAGTCATCTTTTCACAAATAATACACTCACCAGCGCGGCGCTGTCCAAATAAAACAGCGCAGCGCGAATCACATATTGCTCTGCAGAAGTTCAAGCTGGTTTTCCCTTAACGCAGTGTTTCTCAAACTTTTTCTGCCATTCCCCACTTTGGAGGTAGGGAAGGGTTCCGAGCCCCACCTGTCTCCAATCGCCCCAACAAAATGTTAATAAACTAGGCTTTAAGTTTAACTGTTAAAATGTATTAACTTATTTTATTGACATTAGCCTACATTTTAAAACATTACATTAAATAACAGCATTAAAAACTTTCAAATAGAGAAAATAAAAGTGCAATTATATTATCACTTTGCATTTTATTTATCATATATAAACTATAAATTAAATATTATTCGAGTTTTTCTTTTACGCGACCATTATTTTAGAACGTTTCCCCTTATTGTTTCCATGGCGACGCGTCATGCACCCGCATGCACCGCAGCCACAATAACACTGTATGATAGATGTAACGCTTTTATTTCGTTTCTCCTTTTTTATTCAAAATAATTCACAAACTTGCTTACCATGTCATCAACTATCTGATATTCCGATTCTCATATATGGAGAAGTGAGTGTGTTTTGTCGTTTAAAAACGTTAATAAATTATCTTGATCTATAACGCGAGATGGGCGCCGCCATGTTTGTTTGCGCAACTGTTCAGCGAGCCCTGTCAGTCGGATTTATAGGACGTGAAATCATCAATTTCTCCCGAAATTCATGTAAGTAAGTGGCCGGTGATCTGGGAGAAAAATAGAGTAAACTTTATAGTTACTTATACTATGTGTGTCTGATATGAATAAAACACGTCGGCAAATTATATTTGAATTGATTGTTACTGCTGGTTCCATAGACATCAGTATTTACTTTACAAAATCTAAATGTATTGTTTTACTAGTACTTATGTATATTTAAATGTCTGACACCTAAAATAAACATTATGTTGTTGAAAACACTGCATAGTTGTGACAAATGACAAGCGCTGCTGAACGCGTCCGTCTCTGGCTCAGCGCCAGCCAAAGCGCGCGAAAGCACAGTTTGAATCTGGCAGTTAAGTGACGTCACTGAACGTTCTAAATCCCGTATTTGGGACCGTACGCCCAGGGGCACAGAAATAAAAATCCCATATGTGGGACAGGACTCAAAAGGTTAAAAGAGATGGGCACAAAAATGACCAAATTTCCTCTCGTTTGTCGCGCCCCACCTGTCATGTCTCTATTCCCCACACTTTGAGAAACGCTGCCTTAACGTAAGATAATTAAGATAAAGAGAATGAAATTAGACATTTCTTTTGCTTATTATCTTTCATATTGTAGTAGACTACATGTACACATACTGTATTGTTCCTTAGGCTACGATTGCATGCTTAAATAACTGGAGAAACGTAAAGTCAAAACATCAAGGGGCGGTTTCCCGGACAGGGTTTAAATTAAAACAGGATAGGCCTTAATCCAGAATAGTTAATCGTGGCTTAAAAAATGGCTTTCTGAAACACAGATTAAGTACAGATTACTAAAACCTGGACTATGGAGTCCTGAATTAAAATAAACTAGATTAATTTAAAACCAACTGTGCTAATCTGAATTAGCATGAGAGAGGTTGCCTGTAAAACATGGAATGAACCAAGAAAAGCTTAAAATTGCATGGAACTGAGAAGCAAATCCAAGGAAAACAATGGCAGCAAAAAAGACTCCAATATAACAATTTAACTAAAAAAGAGACATTTATTTTAAAGCAAGCAAAATATATCAGCTGTGGGAAAAAAAGAAATGCCTGGAAATCTGGCAAAAAATCACGGGCTGCAGCTTTAAATAAAAAAAAAATTATATATATATACACACACACACAGTGTATACCAATATCGATATATATCCAAGTAATACATGTGTCTTCTTTGAAACACAACATTAATCTGAAGTTAAACCTGCCTCCTGGTAGGTTTAATTTAAGCCTCAGTTTAGTCCTCCTGGAGTAGCTCTAGTCTTCCTCCAGGAAATCAGTTTATTAAACTCTGGACTATACTAAGTCTAGGACTATTTTAAACCATGACAGAGAAAGCAGATTTCTGTTAATCTGGTTTAAAGGGCCATTTCATTCTAGGACTAGGCTTAATCTCTGTCCGGGAAACCACACCCAAGGGTCAGGAGCCCAACTAAAGCAAGCACCTACCTCCATAATGGTGACAAATAAATCTTGATAAAACATCAACACCTCATTAAGAATATTTGTATGAAAGAAATAAAGTCAGAGTGGTTTGTAATAAGTGAAGATGCAGAGATCTAGAGAGATAGGGGCGGTTTCCCGGACAGAGATTAAGCCTAGTCCTAGAATAAAATGGCCCTTTAAACCAGATTAACAGAAATCTGCTTTCTCTGTCATGGTTTAAAATAGTCCTAGACTTAGTATAGTCCAGAGTTTAATAAACTGATTTCCTGGAGGAAGACTAGAGCTACTCCAGGACTAAACTGAGGCTTAAATTAAACCTACCAGGAGGCAGGTTTAACTTCAGATTAACGTTGTGTTTCAGACACATGTATTACTTGGATATATAGATATATATATATATCGATATTGATATACACTGTGGGTATGTATGTATATATATATATATATA
>RJVU01050883.1:2630048-2643507 GCA_003731715.1 Anabarilius grahami | reverse complement strand
TTTATATAGCGCTTTTTACAATTGGTAATTGTTTCAAAGCAGCTTTACATATTAGAAGCACAGAAAAAAGATAAGTGGTTAAAAATAAGCTGTACAAGCAAGCGTGGTAATATGTAACATATACAAGATGGTGCTACATTTTCACTTTATTTAAACAATTTATTTTGATTTAACACCATTGTTTTTGGCTCAAATGTGATTGCATCATGTTAAATTGACTTGAAATGGTTACTAGAACTCACTTGAAGTTTTCATTTTGAGTTTTTGATATGTTAGTGTTTTTTGGAGATTACCATTGTGGTGAAGTGTAGAGCTTGTGCTTGGGTTGAGGACCTGCTGACAAAGATTGTCTTTTTAGTGTAATGAAGCAACCACTATGATTGTGCTTTGGATGAAACCAGTATCAGTTCCAGACTGCCAACACTGATCATCACATGTGTAAATAGTTATGTTTAGTTTGTTGCTATATGTAAAGACATAACAAAAGCATTAATAATCATTATTATATATGTAGAATTCATCTTTTTAAATAGAATTCAATACAAACAGATCTCTCTCCATATTCTCATATTCTCATTCTCTTTTTTTCACAGCTGATGTATTATGCTTGCTTTAAAAGAACTGTCTCTTGTTTAGTACATTTTTTTTTATTGAGATTGCAGTCTTTTTTTGCTGCCATTGTTTTCCTTGCATTTGCTTCTCAGTTCCATGCAATTTTAAGCTTTTCTTGGTTCTTTCCATGTTTTACAGGCAACCTCTCTCATGCTAATTCAGATTAGCACAGTTGGTTTTAAATTAATCTAGTTTATTTTAAGTCTGGACTCCATAGTCCAGGTTTTAGTAATCTGTACTTAATCTGTGTTTCAGAAAGCCATTTTTAAAGACACGATTAACTATTCTAGATTATAAACATATGCCTATCACGAGTATAGCAACGAAAGCAGCCATATTTATTTAAAAAAAACAAAAAAAAAACAAAGACAGGGTAAGCGTGGCATGTGTGGGACGGCCGGAGATGGGTGTGGATATTGGGACCCTGGGCCCCGCAGCACCTCACCTTGATACCCTGTTGCAACATGACGCTGGCGGGGGTCTATCCTGTGCCATGGCAATGAGGGGGATCAGAGGCAGCCTTATAATACCTTATATTAATAGCTGTATCAATATTACTATTATTATTATTATTATCATTGCTATTACAACCACTACTATTTTCATTATCACTAATGGCTGTATCAATATTACCATCATTATTATTATTTTTATTATTATTATTATCATTGCTATTACTACTACTATTATTATTTTATTTTGTCCTCTTCCTGATCCTTTAACCTCCCCCTCATTCCACATGAAATTAGTATATTTGTTAATATGTTTATCATTACTACTACTGCTAATACATATTGGATTTATTATTATTATTATTATTGTTGTTATTATTACTATTGTTGTTGTCACCCTCCTCATCCTCCATTCTCCAGTTTTTGTGTAATACTATTATTATTATCATCATTATTGTCATTAAAATTATTATTATTTTTTTTACTATTATTATTATTATTTCATTGATATATGTTTCTTGTTTTCTTTTTTTTCTTTCTTTTTTTTTGGTTTTTATTATAACTCTGGTTATGTCTGTTGTACTTCCATACATGCTCCTTTATTCATATATTTCCATTCCCACACCCAGTTACACTTACAGTTATACACGCACACACACATACACAAATCTTACTGGCTGCTATGTATGTTTTGTTGTACATGTATTTGTATTTTGCATTTAATGTCTCAACTGTAAATATTGTAATTGTATGTTTGCATAATAATAATAATAATAACTATTCTAGATTAAGGCCTATCCTGGCTTAATTTAAACCCTGTCCGGGAAACCGCCCCATAGTGTTTAATGTTCTGTTTCTGTTATCTGAGTTTTGTGAGGTTACATTGTGCTGGAGAGTAGAGCCTGTGCTTCAGTCAGTGATGAACCAAAAACACTGACATTATACTGCATGTTGCTTTTTTTAAAGGCTGCAGTAACTGTGTAGTTGTTGTTGCAGTGATACAGTAGTTACATTAGCTCATGTGTGTGCTGTTGTCAGCTAATGACTTACTGCAAGAGATTTGCATTTTAAATAAAAGGTTTTATATTATAATCCAGGAAATACCTGTAAAGAGCTTTTTTTTTGTAAGACACTTAAGAAAAATTAGTTTTTGTTTGAACAGCCAGTTTTGTTCGTCAATTTAGCTCAAATTTTCAATTCATTTTTTTGACAAGGGCAGCAGGGACATTCTGAGAACATTTCCAAATAAGATATGGTTCCCTAAACACTCAGAGAAGGTCCTGAATGTTCCCTGAAGGTCCACCAAATAACGTCCCCCAAACCTTAAAAGAACTCCACATCGTGACCGTCTCTGTGCGTTCTGGGAACTTTCCTAGACAATGTCCATAACACCAGTGGGGACTTTCTGAGAATGTTCTGGGAACGTTCTGGGAACGTAAAATTTCTAGCGGGAAAATCACCTAGTAACATTCCCAGAACGTTCAGAAACGGTCACGATGTGGAGTTCTGATAACTTCCCAAATGTCCTCTTTGTAACATTCTCGCATGAGCATAAAATAACCAAAATAGAACGTTCCCCTAAACTCATATCGGGAACGTTATTAAATGACTAACAGAGGACCATGTGGGAACGTTCTGTTAATGTCCCAAATGTCCTCTTTGTAATGTTCTTTTTTGACCATGAAATAACCAAAATGGAACGTCCCCTAAAGTCATATAAGGAACCTTAAACTGCAGCACTTTCATTACCAAAAGAGGACGTTTTAGGAACATCCCAAATGTTCTGTAAAGGTTCAGAATTTTCATCACCTTTAGAGAACTTTTAGGGAACGTTGCGCAATGTCTTGAGAACGTCGCCTTCTATGTGGGTATTCTGTTTATTGTGATTTTGAAATTTCCAACTTGCAAGGTAATTTTATCCATCCTTTTCACCTTTTCATCACTACTTTTTTGCTTTGGGGCACCTAAACAAGTGCCTCTTTTCATCCATCCATCTTTGCGTTGTTAACATCAACGTCATCCTATAATTTATTTATTTATTCTTGTATTTATTTTATTATGCTACTACACTCTTATTGCTTAATATGTGTTTGTGTTAAAACAATGCAATTAAAAATTAATTCCCAAGTGGTGATTAGGAGCCTACTCTGCACAAGGGGTGTCACTAGACATTTTTTTACTGGGGCTTGATCTGAAAATGTTGGTGATTCAGATTCGTTCAGACAGTTCACTTAATCATTGCGGAGGTTTCTCAATGCAAAAAAGCAATGGGATACTTTAAAAGACAGAAATCAAAAAGAGCGCTGGATGAGGTCGATATTTGCCTTTACAATCTATTAGGAAACAAACGTGCAAATGACTTCTAGTGTTTGTCAGTGATGAAGCAGCTGTGTGCAGCTTGCTTAAACCCCCATGGTGATGACATCATTTAATTCCTTTATAATAACCATATCCTCAAACCTTGCAACACAATATGCTTATATTTTTATGCATATTTAACTCAACAACACACATTTGCTGTATCAATGCTTTTATTGATTAGAGGAGTGTTTCAGAGAAGGTATTGAAAAGAGATTAAAGCTTAGATTAAAATAAAGTTTCATTTCAGAATAACATTTTTATGGTAAAGGTAAGATCAGAAAGTTTACAATCAACATAACTGTGGAGCAGCATGACTGCATATGATCTCACAGGTCTATAACGCAAATGTAGCTTATGCCTGGGTATGAACAGGGCAGATCGTTCCAGCAACGGTTAGCTGTAGGATAGAAAAAAAAAAAGTTAATCTGATCATTATAGTGGCGTTAGAATCAAAATAAAATAGAATGTTCAACCTAAGGCACTTTGTGAAATCCAAATGAGCCATTTCATGTTACTGTATGATATGAAATTATAGTATTGTAAATTATAATTGGAAGTATTCAAAAATCAGACTGCATTCTTACAGGTCCGGCTGATCTCCAGACAGTTCTCAACACCGACATTGTTAGGTTCTTCAGGGCACCAGTTGGTATAGTCATACACAGTTCCATCACTCCACATCCACTGTCCTTCCTAAAGAGCAAAGACAGTGATTATAAGAGCACCCTACTGTACGCAGACTTCAGTAATCAGCTAATTAAGTTCAGTTTTAAACCATCTTCATTAGAAACTTAGCATTTACTGTTTAAAACGGTAAAACAAAAAGGTCTCTTTAGGACACAATTTAACTTACTACTTCACCATCATGAGCACCAAGCCAAGCATATGTGGTAGAAGAAGGCAACAGACTCAGCAGAAATTCATTTTCCAGTTTATTATTACAGTTAAGACTTTGGCAGTTTCTCTAAAAATACATATTTTTTATTGTCAATACATAATATAATCTTTTTAGCATAAAGCATAAGTGACTTTTTAAACAACATTTTAGTCGTTTTCAAACAAAGTTTGCTCTGATCAATTATTTGCTCAGTATCTGTTTTCTGTATTATTTATTTGCAGCAAAGAAAGGTTTAAACATAATAAAAATCACCATTCCCTCTTTAATATCATTTGATTCAGTGAAATTATTTTTCACATACATGCATTACATTGTACTTATATTTATAAAATATGTGCATGTAATTACAGCTTTAATTAATTTCTTGTAATTAGATAGATGATGACACTGTTGACCTTTCTTTACAACTTAACACAACCTTAAATCTAAACATACCACCAAAACTGTTCCTTACCTTACCCGTAGTATTTTACAATACAACATCAAAATAAGTATTGTACCTTATTTATTTATTTGTTTATTTGATGTTGTTAAAGACCAAATCACCCTGCTGTAACTAACACATTACCTCTGCTGTGACCCAGTTAACCGTCTGACAGAAGAACTTGTAGCAGAGTCCAAAATTTGTCCATCCAGCAGGGCATTTCATGATTAAATCAACTGCATCCAGTACATAAATGTTAGGGCTTTTGTAATGTTCACAGCAAATAATGTTTTTCATTTTTTATTATTTGATATAGCTTATGTTTGTGTGATTATGTGCCTAAATGATGTGTACTTTGACACTGTAAATCTCTCATTAATCATGCAAATATTAGTAAATGGAATATTGCACATTTCCAAAATGCTTTAAAAATGGAATAGCAAGGGTTTTTACAATTAAAGGTTTTTTTTTTACCTTCTGCATTCCCCATGGAGACGATAAGGAAAAGAAGCATTAGACTTCTCAGCATTGCCATGATGAACCTGAAATGAACCTAAAAATTAATGTAGGAAAAGTTAAATATCTGCACTCATATACTGCACACTGTGGATTCAAAGAGAAAGAACAAAGACACTTTAGAAATGCTACACTCTAAAAAATGCTGGGTTAAAAACAACCCAAGTTGGGTTGAAAATGGACAAACCCAGCGATTGGGTTGTTTTAACCCAGTGGCTGGGTTAAATGTTTTCCCAACCTGCTGCGAAGTTTTATTTAACCCAAATAGTGTTTAAAAATTACTGTATTTCTTGCTTAAAATGAACCCAAAATATGTTGGAAATTAACATTTTATTAATATGTTTAATAAACAAACATTTATTTATACTTTTTTTGAATAATATTTAAACAATAAACATTTATTAAATTGCTTATTAATAAATGCTCATCTTTTTGATTATTATTGTTGCCTCTAGTAATTATGAGTCTGATTTTTAATTTCCAACCTATTTTGGGTTCATTTTAAGCTATATAGTAATTTGTAAACAATTGTTGGGTTAAATAAAACTACCCAGCAGGTTGGGCAAACATTTAACCCAACTGCTGGGTCAAAACAACCCAATCGCTGGGTTTGTCCATTTTCAACCCAACTTGGGTTGTTTTTAACCCAGCATTTTTTAGAGTGTATTCAGTAGGTTTTTGTTCCAAAAACCTACCTGGTTTGGTTGTTGCCTTTAGATCTGAGGAAGATTTTGTGAAGTTCCAGAAAGAGCCCTTCTTTTATACTTTATTAAAATCATAGTCATGAGGAGGATATTTGATATGTAAAATTTTTTGTACGTGTGAAATAAATCCAAATATTGGAGAATGGGGTTAGATGAGCCTGTAGAAATGTAAATGTTAGGTTAACTAAATATATCGTTCAACAACCTCACAATTCCGCCAGTGTATGTAGGCCATGTGTGTCTCAATTAGCTCCATAAAATAATATGTTGGCTTGGCTCAACAAAACAATTAACCCTTTGATGCGCAAGCTATGAAAACCTCTTCTAATGCGCAACATGGGTCAAAAATGATCCGTATTAATTTCCTATGTAATTTCAATCATGGTTGAGTGTTTCTTTGCTGAATCTTTGAAATAAATGTATTTTATCATTCATTTATTCCAGGTATTCTTTAAATATCTTGTTTTTGATTGTCAAAAATCATTATGTTCATTTTTTCTTTCTTACTTTATAAACAAACACAGTTTTTGTATTTCTACATCAATTTTACACACATGGGTCAAAAATTACCCGTTTTAGAAACCTTTGCAAATTTTCGCAAGTAGGAACATATTTACTGCAGACAACTATTCATCCGCCACACATTTCACGTCTCAACATGGCTGCTTTTGTATATTTGATGGATGAAAGTCATATTATATTTCATAATCTTTATTTTTTTGTCATAAACCAATGCTACTGGACACCTTTTACATCTATCAGTGTTCCTAAAAAGTAACAGTTTGGAACAAGGTTTCTGTCCAACAGTGAAAATATATAATAAGTGTATTTGAATTTGAATATTCTTGTGCTTTTGATTTTCTTTATCTAGAGTGTTAGTGGCTGATCCTCAACAGAACTGAGGTGGATGATGACATCACTGTAAAAAAAAGCTGAAAGTATACTTTGCGAACAGTCGAACACAATTTAAATGTGTATGTGCAGGTTGCACATACACAGTTACAGAAATCTGGTGGAAATTATAAAAAGTTACAAAAATCTGTATGCTGACCCTCACATACGCATAAAACAAGAAGTATACTTTGGCCTTTAGAAAGGTAATGACACAAAAAAAATTTCATTCAAAAAGAAAGGAAAAATTTAAATAAGGATTTGTTTATTGAGTAATACCTGGAATAATGAATGATGAAATTAATTTATTGTAATATATGCGATATAGAAAATAACTCACTCAGGTCACTTTAGACCCATGTTGTATATGTCCAAAACTGTTACTTTTCAGGAACACTGACAGACTTAAAGGGTGACCAATTGCATTGATTTATGACAAAAAAAAAAAAAAAATGAAATATATAGCCTAATATATTAAATATAATAAAACTTGCATCCATCAAATATACAAAAGTAGCCTTGTTAAGATGTGAAATGTGTGGCAGATGAACAGTTGTCTGCAGTAAATATGTTCCTACTTGCAAAAATTTGCAAATATTAAAGATTTCTATATGGGTCATTTTTGACCCATCTGTGTAAAATTGATGTAGAAACTGCGTTTGTTTATAAAGTAAGAAATAAAAAATAAACCAAGAAAAAATCAAAAACAAGAAATTTAATGAATACCTGGAATAAATAAATGACAGAATACATTTCTTTCAAAGATTCAGCGAAGAAACACTCAGTCATGATTGAAATAACATAGGAAATGAATACAGGTTATTTTTGACCCATGTGTGTAAAATTGATGTAGAGACACAAAAACTGTGTTTGTTAATAAAGTAAAAAAGAAAAAATTAACATAATGATTTTTGACAATCAAAAACAAGATATTTAAGGAATACCTGGAATAAATGAATGATAAAATACATTTATTTTGTAGGTTTAGCAAAGAAACACTCAACCATGATTGAAATTACATAGGAAATGAATACGGGTCATTTTTGACCCATGTTGTGCATTAGAAGGGTAGTGATACAAAAATAATTTTTATTCAAAAAGTAAGAAAAAATATAATAAAATGAGGATTTGTGATGATCAAAAACAAGTTAATTGAGGAATACCTGGAATACTGAATGATGAAATTAATTTCTTGCAAAGATATAGAAAATAAAAACTCAGCCGGGTCATTTTTGACCCATGTTGCGCATCAAAGGGTTAATGCAGATTGCGTCAATATTTTTGAGTTATGACAACTTTGAATTAAATTATTTTCATCCAAAAGACTATACTGAGTTAGAAGAACATACACTAAGGAACTTAATCTGTAACAAACACAATTTTTTAAGGTAATTACTTCAAAAAAAATTAAGTCGCTCCAACTTGAGTTGTAGTTCTGGATAGTGGCAATTCTAGACCTAGAAGGTAACAAGGTAACAAAGGGATACTTGTGCCTACTTGTGCCAGAGATTGTTTCATTGAGGAGATGAGAGGGTCTGGGGTTTTAACATTGGTGAAAACGTAACAGCTATCTTGGATCATGTGAGGCACCTTAGTCTATCGTGTAATGACAGTGACGTCAGTGCCTGGGAGTTTTATGACTCATCGGTTACCTTTTACAATGCACAGTTTAGCGCATTCGTCTTGTAAATTAATGTTCTATATTTGGTGTAATATCATTAGTACACATACTGTAGGACTGAAATGTTTGTGGAATGTGCTTTACTGAGCAGAAAAAAATTGCTAATTGCTCTATTAGCTGCAGATTACTGGTCACCACAGTATGCATAAAACCATATTTAAGATTAAATTTGAATTTGTTCATTAAAAAAAAATGCTTTATTGGACATACATAGCAGTGATACTAGTCACTAAAATGTAATTGTAATTTAATTGAAATCTAGAAACCATAAAGAATACATTTTTCATTTTTAAAAATAATTATATTTTGTTTACCTTTATTAGGCATACACAGCAGTCATAAATCATTACAATTCAAGTCTAAATTGTTTGTTAAAACATAGCCGTTTTTTTCATTAAACATACAATATAATACAATATTTATAATATTCATTTTTTTTCAAAAGCATTGCATTGGCATCATAGGCACACATGGTAGTCATAGTCATTACAATTAACAATGTTACACAATGCCTTTTAAATAATGCTACACATTTTCCGTGAATGAGTCCTATACCTGTCGCAACATTCCCTACTCTGCCATCTCTTATAAAATATATTTTTTCTCATAGTAAAATCTACATAGTTCAACAAATGTATTGTTTAATGTAAAAAATGTTAAGAATTAGTACAGGCAGTCGATTCACTAAACAAGCTATTTCCTCACAAAAGCATTTCATGTAGTATTGAAGCCTCTCCACTGACATTCATAAAAAAAACAGCCTATAGTCTCCTTCTCTGCATACCAACTTTTTTAGTCTAAGCAGTTTTTATGCTTTTTTTTGGCTAAGGTTGTAGGCTTTCCTTCCAGTGTCTTTGACTTGTACTTTTATGGGTCACACTTTAACATGTATCTTAAAGGTATTTTTTACCTAAAAATGAAAATCCTGTCATCATTTACTCACCCTCATGTCATTCCAAATATGATTTTCTTCTGTTGAACGTAAAAGAAGATATTCTTAGAAATGTCTTGTTTTGTTGTTTTTTCTCATCCATACAACTGAAGTCAACGGGCATCGAAACGGTTTGGTTACCAACATTTTTCAATTTTTTATTTATGTTCAACAGAAGAAAGAAACCCGTAAGAACTACAGGTTTGGAACAACATTAGATTGAGTAAATGACAGAATTTTCATTTTTGGGTGAACTAACCCTTTAACCTATTTTCAGGATTATTAGAAGTCATTTTTACTTGGTTATGTACCAATCTCTACACATGAACTAAAATGATTAAGTTCATTTATTTATTTGACAAGTAATCATGTATTGCTGTCACGGGTTGCTCCAATGAAGATGAATATAAAAATCATACAAGGTTTATTTAGAAGACTCAAAGACAATCCAGAAGCATAACAGTGTCTTAACACATGCAATACCAGACAGACAACTGAAGAGTGCAAAGGCAGCAACTTAAATACATGGTAAACGAGGGAAATAATAATGAACACCTGACACTGACGGTGAGTTCCAAACGGGATATATCGCCCTCCGAAGGGGACTTCGGAGTGAAAATAATCATGGCCGCCATATTGAAGGGTCGTTCCAAACCGAAGTGCTCAAAACTGGCCACTTCAAAGGGCCCTTCGGAATGAAGGATTTCGGAGGGTACAACTGATGGAAACTTGGGGCCCCCATGATCCTTTGCACAGGGAAGTTGTTTAACGTCACAGTACAGGAGGCTCGGAGTTCGATTTTACCTGTAAATGTATGTATAATATTTTTCTATACTACTGTAATATTAATGAGTTAGATTTGGCACATTATTATGGTCAAAACAACATTGTACATCAACAAAAATGCTTTACAGCTCCCTTTATCAGTCCATTCAAATGTGTAAAATACATAGACAATATACAATAAGGTGCGATAAACCTAAATAAATAAATAAACGTTAAACAAAGGGCGCAGCTTGCACAATCTACTCCTCCTTGATTGTCTCGTTAAGATGACGCAGAAGTGCGTTCCAAAAAAAGTTTTTGACTCCTACACCCTTCAACCCTTCGAAGCTCTCACTCCGGAGGGTAAACCCTTTGAAGGGATTAGGGCAGGGATGAGCCCTTCCGAGTGGAACGCAGGGTGAGACTTCACCTTACTGTCAAGTAACACAGGGGAAGACGAGGGGCTGCTGGAGGACAGCTGAGGCAGGGCTGGAGGACTGGCAGTGCTAGATGGTGGATGTGAGAGGAAGGTTAGGTAAAACCACCAATAGCAGATCACTTTCCTGGTTTAAACAATCCAATAATACAGTTCTATTGCTGGGTCTAACTAGCAATGACGAGGGACAGGTAACACGATTAGGGTGGGACAGGTAACACGATTAGGGTGGGACAGGTAACACGATTAGGGTGGGACAGGTAACACGATTAGGGTGGGACANGGGTGGGGCAGGGTGGGAAGCAGTACTTCTGAATTCCAGTCTATAAGCCCAGTATCAAACCCAGTCTTCCCCAGTATCAAACTCCACCAATATCCCCACTGGGACGGCTGTTGCTGGCTCACACCCCTGGTCAGACTCACATGGGAACTTCGGCTCCGGGGCTTTAGTGGGCACTGTCATCACAGGCTCCGTGCTAGCGGCAGGTGGAAGCTCTGCATCTGCGGAGGCTCAGGCATCGTTGTCTCCATGGTGATTGGTGTTGGTGGGCTGTGCTCTGGGTCAGCTTGCGAGACGTCTGTGGGGTGTGGCTGGACGAGGCTGCTGGAATTCTCTGTTTTGCCCACTGTGAACATGGATTTGTTCGTCCACAGTGTGAAGTTGATGTTGCTCACCAGGGTCCAGCAGGGAATGCCGCGGGGCATAACGAAGCCCCTCATCGGGCAACGTTAATAGAGGCAATGTTACTTGCTTTTCTTCTCATAATTTGGTCTGGTATTCTGTCATGGTTGCTCCAATGAAGATGAATACAAAAAAATCAAACAAGGTTTATTTAGACGACTCAAAGACAATCCAGAAGCATAACAGTGTCTTAATACAAGCAATACCAGACAACTGAAGAGTACAAAGGCAGCAACTTAAATACATGGTAAATGAGGGAACTAATAATGAACACCTGTGATGATCAAATTAATTACCATGACAACTAAAAGGTGGCAGGAAAAGCTGAACAAAGGAAGACATGTGACTAATGAAAACAAACTGAATGTCCATGAAAACTAAAACAAACTGAACATAACTGACAATTGCAGTGTGATAATGAGCAGTGATGAACATAACACACTTTTAATATGCATTTCTCTGCATCTGTAAACTTGACACATACTATATAACACAAACCAAATTGATAAACAAAATTATTGTAGCATTATATTACAGATGGGCCTGACACAAATCAACTTAGGAAAACTATTTTTCTTCTTCTTTTTTTCTTTCTATTAATATTATTTCTCACTATATGCTACATGAACATGACTGACATTACAATCCACTACCCAAGTTACTACAATTTAATCTTTAAAGAAATTAAATTTGAGTTTAGTTACACACATTATTAAGTTAAAGGGTTAGTTCACCCAAAAATGAAATTTCTGAAAATCTCAGTACTCACTCTCATGTCATTCCACACCCGTAAGACCTTCGTTCATCTTCGGAACACATGTTAAGTTATTTTTGTTGAAATCCAAGAGGTTTTTTATCCTCAATAGAAAGCAACGAAATAGCCACATTCAAGGTCCAGAAAAGTAGTAAAAACATTGTTAAAATAGTTGACGTGACTGCAGTGGTCCAAACTTAATGTTATGAAGCGACGAAAATACTTTTTGTGCACAAAAACAAAACGTGCTGTTTACATGAACAGCAGGACGTATGCGTGTGGTGCTGACGCAGGACCCGACCAATACTGAGCCGGAAGTGCTGGACTGCGTTCACTGCATCAACTGTGTATGAAACTGACAGGGCAGAGACAAATTTGTTAAATAAAGTCATTATTTTTGTTTTTGCTGTCGCATTATAACATTAAGGTTGAACCACTGCAGTCAAGTTGAATATTTTAACTATGTTTTTTATACTTTTCTGGACCTTAAATGTGGGCATTTCACTGCTTTCTATTTCGGATAAAATATATATATATATTTTTTAAACTCATGGATTTCATCAAAAATATCTTAATTTGTGTTCTGAAGATGAACAAAGGTCTCACAGGTTTGGAAAGACATGAGGATGAGTAGGCCTATAATGACAACAATTACATTTTTTGGTGAACTCACCCTTTAAGTTAAAGATCAACATTATTATGCCAACTGAACTCAACAAAATAATGTTTGCAATAAATTCAAATTTTTATGCATTTATTTAAGTTTTGATTGGCTGTCAAATTTTTTTTTGCAAAAAACTGAAATGTTCAGTCGCTAAAATTCCCACAAATTTGCACTGTGAAAACCAGGAGCATTGATGCTCACTATGTTCCCTTGCAGAAATTCTGAAGCTCGAAAGATAATCACGATAGCCAACTGAATACACTTTTTTTAATTTATTTTTTTTACAAAACGTTATTTAATTATGTGTCAGCATAAATTTACATAGTTAGATAGGAAATGAAAAGAATCTAGTAATCTAGTATAATCTATAAATAATTTACAGCCGAAATGTTGCAGGGATGTATTAATAACAATCAATGTATTAATCATGATAATGTCAGATGTTTGTGCTGCTGTTGTTCATAAATGCCAGTAGTGATGTTGTACAAAAAATACGACCAAAGTTGCCATTTTGCTGGAAATAGAGCAAGACACTGCCCACGTAGAAAACGACGTTCTCGTGACCTTGCACAACATTCCCTAAAAGTTCTCTAACAAAGAGGACATTTGGAAAGTTAACAGAACATTCCCATATGGTCCTCTGTTGGTCATTTAATAACATTCCTGATATGACTTCAGGGGGACATTC
>RJVU01050883.1:2597480-2630025 GCA_003731715.1 Anabarilius grahami | reverse complement strand
TATGGTTGCACGAGAAAGTTACAAAGAGTACATTTGGGAAGTTAACAGAATGTCCTATAGTAATAGTCCCCTAAACATTCCCAGAACATCCTGAATATTCCCTGGAGGTCCACCAAATAACTTCCCCCAAACCTTAAAAGAACTCCACATTGTGACCGTCTCTGAACGTTCTGGGAACGTTACAAGGCAACGTCCTTAACACCAGTGGGGACGTTCTGAGAATGTTCTGGGAATGTAAAATTCACAAAGCAAAATACCTTCAATTTAATCCTAACTGTAAAATATTCACTTATAAAAAGCTCCTCCAATAAAAAAAAGCGTTGAAAACATCACATCTTATAGACTTTTTTTAATACATAAATTGTAACCTTTTTTCTGTATCCCCCAGCTGTTGTAAAAATATGCAGGTTTGAGCTGTTTTAACTGGAAGCAACTTGCACTGACATATGTCATTGTTTTGTCTAAGGCAAAAGCTACTTATAAAAGCTTACTTAAAGTCCCCGTGAACCGGAAGTTGCTAACTACTTTTCTCCAGTGTTGTGACGTATTTCCAAGTGAAATGGAATATTGAATAGAGGGCAGAGTTTTATTTTAGCGCTCCTCCTCTCCATCACCAGCTCATAGCAGACTTGCAGAGGAGTGGTTTAAGCGTTTTCAACCCAAGCCGTCAAACTGATGTCATTAGAGAAGGGGCACCGTTGCAGAGGGGAGGAGCATTTTCAGATTTTGATTAAATATTACGAAGCCAAACAATTTTTTTGTGTGGATTGACTTGCGCGGATTAAATTGTTCACCACAAACTAGCAATTTGAGATAACAAAATTGATAAGGTCAATTTTGATTTCATGTGTACTTGAATTCCTAAGTGAACTAAGGCCTAATGCTGGCTTAATCTAAGCCCTGTCTGTGAAACCAGGCCTAAATTATCTTTAATCTAAGCTAAATTTAAGAAGCTAAAGTTCAGCTACATTTTACATTGTCACCTCCACATACAGTAGGCTATTTGACATTACAGTATTTCACTGATGCTGGAGCAAGGTGACTACCCCTCTAGAAATTTTACGTTCCCAGAACATTCTCAGAACATCCCCACTGGTGTTAAGGACATTGCCTAGTAACGTTCCCAGTATGTTCACAGACGGTCACGATGTGGAGTTCTTTTAAGGGTTGGGGACGTTACTTGGTGGACCTTCACAGAACATTCAAGACATTCTCTGAACGTTTAGGAAACCATACTTTATTTGTAAATATTCTCAGAACGTCCCTTCTGCCCTTGTCAAAAATTTTAATTGAAAATTAGAGCTAAAATTCCCAGACGTTCCCAGCACGTTGCCTAGTAACGTTCCCAGAACGTTCAGAGACGGTCACGATGTGGAGTTCTTTTAAGATTTGGGGGACGTTATTTGGTGGACCTTCAGGGAACATTCAGGACGTTCTGGGAATGTTTAGGGGACTATTACTATAGGACGTTCTGTTAACTTCCCAAATGTCCTCTTTGTAACATTTTTGCATGACCATAAAATAACCAAAATAGAACGTCCCCCTAAACTCATATCGGGAACGTTATTCAATGACCAATAGAGGACCATGTGGGAACGTTCTGTTAATGTCCCAAATATCCTCTTTGTAACGTTCTTTTTTGACCATAAAATAACCAAAATGGAACGTCCCCCTAAAGTCATATAAGGAACCTTGAACTGCAGCACTTTCGTTACCAAAAGAGGACGTTTTAGGAACGTCCTGAATGTTCTGTAAAGGTTTGGAATTTTCATCACCTTTTGAGAACTTTTAGGGAACGTTGCGAACGTTGCCTTCTACGTGGGTACATAGAAAGCATGCCGTAATGTACCCTGAGTGTAAACTTTAGCCGCATTCATTGTGAAGCGTGCAAGCGATTTGCAAAGATTAATATAAATGTTAATTAAACGTTACACTCACTTCTTCTGGAGGTGCAGCAGGAACACGAATAGTTGGTAGCAATCCTTTTTTCAGGAGCAGCTTCTTAGCAAAACCTGCTTTATACTGACCCTCGTTTATAAAGCAGTCTGGTGAGAAATGATTTGCGCAAACATGAAAGCATTGACGTTGATCGGGGGGAATATTCCCTTCGAAAATAAAAATCAGCCACTGCGTCTTCAGCGGTTCAGATTTAGGAACATCAAAATGACTGCTGTGTTCATTATTACACCCAAGAACACCACAATCGCTCAGAAGATTCTGCTTCAGCGTATAACAATGGCGGACTATGATGACCATAGACATATATGATGTCTATCATATGGGCGGGTCTGTGTTGAAACGCTGCTGTCAATTAACATTCGTGGGAGGGGCGTCCGACCGTGTGACGTCACACGGTCAGACGGCTTGATTTGAGACAGGGGAAAACATATAAGGAGATAAAAAAAAAACACTGGATGGATTTTTATCATTATAGGATGGTTGTGTACAGGCACTGCCAACACACATTTCAGTACAATCAACTTGTAAAAGTGCATGTACCATTATATGACCCCTTTAACATTGATTCAACATTATTTCGATCATTTGATATCTGGGTGTAAACTTCACTCAATTTTTCTCCCAGATCACCGGCTACTTACTTACATATATTTCGGGAGAAAATGAGTGATGAATCCGACTGACAGGACTCGCAAACAAACATGGCGGCGCCCTCGCGTTATAGATCAAGATCATTTATTAACGTTTTTAAACGACAAAAAACACTTACACATATTTGAGAATCGGAATATCAGATAGTTGATGACATGGTAAGCAAGTTTGTGAATATTTTAAATAAAAAATATTTTTATAATGTAGGCCTACTTTTTATTTAATTTTGTCAGCACATATCAAAGTGGGAAAAAATCAAGTTGTTGCTGTTCATTTTTAATGGGGAAGTGTTCCGTATAACTATATATATTTAAAAAATTTACTTAACCTAACATTTGAATTTCAATAGACTCATCTTTGTTGTCCAATATTTGGATTTTATTTTATGTGTACAAAAGTCTACATATCAAACAATCACATCCTGTATCATCCTCGTGACTATCCTAGCCTCTACAAACATTAAGTAAAAGCTTTACAAAATCTTCCTCTGAGATTCTGAAGGCAACAAGTTGAAAACCAAGGTGAGTTTTTGGAACAGAGACCTACTGAATACATTTTCTACCTAAAGTATCTTTGTCTTTAAATACATTGAAAATCCACAGTGTGCAGCATGTGTGAATGCATGCAGACATTTAACTTTTCCTGCTTATTCATTTCAGGTTCATCATGATAAGTTATCTGCTTCTTTTCATTATCTTCTCCATAGGGAATGCAGAAGGTTAGAAATTATTTGTAAAAACTCTTGCTATTCCATTTTAAAAGCATTTTAGCAATGTAAAATATTCCATTGACTAATGATTAATGAGGGGTTTACAGTGAGTGACACACAAACATAAAATAAGCTAAATAAAATGATATTAAAACTTAAAACATTCTTTGCTGTGAATATGACAAGAACCTTAATGTTTATGTGCTGGATGCAGTTGATTTAGTCATAAAATGCCCCTATGGATGGTCAAATTTTGGACACCGGTGCTACATGTACTTTTCTCAGTCTGTTAAAGGTGCTATAGAGGATGTTTTGTTTTATACATTTTTGCAATATTACTTGAAACTGTCTTTACTAACTGATAAAAGACTATTTATTAGGTGCACTGAAAGGAATAATATTAATATACATCATCTGTGCACGAGGTAGGGCCTTAAAAACATCAGCCAATCGAGAGACGTGCGCGGATTGGCCCTCTGACAAGCCAGCGGACCAATCCGCGCACGTCTCTCACAAGGAACGTAAAGGCAGTGATTGACAAGCCAGAGGGCCAATCGTTTGTGTGATGATCAAACGATTGGCTGATGTTTTTAACCCTTTCGAGCGTGAGTTTAAAATATTCTTACTGTCCACCCAGAGTGAGTTTTTTTAAGGCGACCGTTATTTTAGAACGTTTGCCCTTATTGTTTCCATGGCGACGCGTCTTGCGTGTCACAAGCGCTGAACGCAGCCACAATAACACTGTATGACAGATGGATCGCTATTATTTAATTTTTCCTTTTTTATTTAAAATATTCGCAAAATTTCTTACCATGTCATCAACTATCTGATATTCCGATTCTCAAATATGTGTAAGTGAGTGTGTTTTGTCGTTTAAAAACCTTTATAAATGATCTTTATCTTGATCTATAATGCGAGATGGGTGCCGCCATCTTAGTTTGCCCCGCAGTTCACAGAGTCCTGTCAGTCGGATTTACAGCAGGTGAATTCATCAGTTTCTCCCGAAATATATGCAAGTAAGTGGCTGGTGAACTGGAAGAATAATAGAGTAAACTTTATAGTTACTTAGGCCCATTATGTGTGTCTGATATGAATAAATGTCAGCAAATTATATTTGAATTCACTGTTATTGCTGCTTCCACTGATGTCTGACATCAGTGTGTATTTTATAAACTCTAAATGTATTGTTTTAATGGTGCTTATGCATATTTAAATGTCTGAAACCTTAAAAGAAACATTATGTGGCTGAAAACACTGCATAGCTGTGATATATGACAAGAGAGCGCGCGCCCGTCTCGCAGCCAGAGCGCGCAAGCACAGTTTGAATCTGGCAGTTATGTGACGTCGCTGAACGTTCGAAATCCCATATGTGGGACCATACTGCTCAAAGGGTTAAGGCCCTACCTCGTGCACAGATGATGTATATTGATATTATTCCTTTTCAGTGCACCTAATAAATAGTCTTTTATCAGTTAGTAAAGACAGTTTCAAGTAATATTGCAAAAATGTATAAAACAAAACATCCTCTATAGCACCTTTAACTATAGATCACAGCAAAGGTAAGTTACAACAAGGTGATTTGGTAGTTCTACATTAGGTGTCTTTAACTACATCTAGTAGATAAAATAAATAATACAGAAAACTGATTCAGAGCAAATAATCAATCAAAGCAGACATTGTTTGCAAATGACTAAAATGTTATTTAAAAAGTCACATATGCTTTATGCTAAAAAGATAAAATTTTGTATTGACAATTTAAAAAAAATCTGTCTCTTCAAAGGAACTGTCAAAGTCTTGGTGCAAAAATTGCATCTGGGGAAATGGAAAATTATTTTCTGCTGAGTCTGTTGCCACCTTCTTCCACACAATCTTGACTATAGGCCCAGGATTGGTTTAAATATGGTACAACAGAGACATCAAGTGTCCCACTGAAATATTACAATATTATTATTCATTCAAAAATTTGGAGTGATCTATTTCAGTGCTCCTCAAACCCATCTGGGGACCACCCCGCCAGTGCTCATTTTGTATCCTGGGGCCAGTTGTTGAAAAAGTTTAATCTGATTCTGGATCAGAATTATCTGGATTTGGAAATCCCATGTTTTGCTATCCAGGATCAGGTAATCCATCTTTTGCGCTGGTTTTTCAAAGCAAAATTGGATTGGATCAGATCACCCTTATCCAGAAATCCACTTTTTCATATTACCAAAAAGATACACAGACCTCTACGGAGCCCCTAAAGGGACATGGTGATAGAAAAAATATGAGATGGTGAAAAACAAAACAAAACAAAAAAACATTTTAATCCTTTTGCATTCTCTCAGAAAGATTCCATGTAGCGTTCACCCGAGAAACTGCGTTCGCTCGCGAAGAACTTTTGACTGGTTCATCTTTTATGAATGTATGTGCCAATGTAATTTACAAACAATAATTAAAAAACACTTTGAATTAAATATACTATTTTTGTTTGATATTTACAGCTGGGGATTATTTTATTGCACCAAAATCTCTTTTTTAATTTACAGTAGGTTACCGAAAGACTAAATATTTAGCCTAATGTCTCCTTCTAGTTTATTACTTTAAAAGTTAACTAATCAAAAGCAAATTAAAAATATATATGTATGTATATTACATGATAAAAAGTTTTAAAATTTAATTACATTTTTGTTCCTGAAATCCACCTCTTCTGATGGGATCAGTATAATACAGATTTTTTGGATCAAAAGTATCCCAATCTTACAAAAACAACACAAACTGATGATTTTATCAGACTACTTGTGAACAACTGGCCCCTGGTGTCTCCCTCATTGAACTGTTCCCTCACTGAACACACAAATTTTGCATTCTCTACTAATAAGCTGGTGAGTTGAATCAAGTGTGTTAGGTATGGCAGACATCCAAAATGTGCAGTAGTGGGGGGTCCCCAGGACAGTTCGGTTTGAAGAGCACTGACCAAGGGTAGTGCTGAAAAACTGGGCCCAGGACATTTATACAGTTGTAAAGTCTGTAAGTCTATTATCCTTATACCTGCAACTTCCAGGGACTCTCTAACCATTAGGCCACGACTGCCCCAAATAATAACAAGTCACAATTCTGTTTTTCCTTGTGAGAAAAACTCGGATTTGCGAGACAAAAAAGTCAGAATTGTGAAATTTAAACTTTTGTTCTGTGAAAACTGGCATTTAAAACATGGTATAATTAATGATAAGCCACAAAACATGTCTGACCTATTTGTATTTTCCACAGAATGCTATATTTTAAAGCGATAGAGGAGTTTAGGAGGTGAAACGGTTAGACAGACTCGGCATTAGAAACATCACTGAAGAGTAGAAGAGATAACACCAACATGCACCAACATAAATTACACACTTTTTAAACTATACATTCTCAGCATGATTATATTCACAGTTTTGCTTTAGTAACAGTTTCATATTTAATTTTAAAAGGGAAATCTATTACACCGTGGCAGTCCGAAGCTGTCAAATGCGGCTTTGCCGTGCTCAACGGCTCTGGCCGAGCTGTGATAAACATGAAACGCTATTGGTTATATTGAACAAGGGGAGGAGCTGCTTGATATGTCCCACCCTGTCTTCCTGCTTTAGTGGAAATTGTCATCACATTGAATAACACTTTGTGTTCCAAGGCACTTCAGTGGGCCTTTAAAAATCAAAGATGGTGCTGCTGTGAATAAGGTCTATGGAAGCTTGTTTCTGCCACGGAATAAAAAATAAAAAAAGATAATCGTGACTTTTTATATCTCACAATTCTGACTCTTTTTTTTGTTCATATCTCACACATAGGACTTTATCTCACAACTGCAGTACAGTCCCACAATTCCGACTTTAACATGCAACTGCGAGTTAATATCATGCATTTCTGAATTAATAATATGCAATTTTGACTTTATAACTAATATACACATGCGATTTCTTTCCCTTTTGTTTACATTCACAGACATAACCGACTGTGTTTTTGACATTACCTTGTGTGTATTTGACAGTTTAAGTGCAATAAATCAGTTTAATACTCTGCCCTCTTCTGAGACAAGCTCCGATGGCCACGGAGCTTGGCCAGCATTTTCCATTTGTGCCCACTGTGATGTTGACAACACCAGTGCTCACAACGCTCACCAGTGCAGTAACGTCAGAACCGCCAGCCATCAGCCCAGCCATTCCTGAGCTGTTCCTGAACCCAAGTCTGTTCCTGAGCTTGAGCTTGAGTCTGTCTCTGAGCCTGTTCTCATCTACAAATCTGTCCCTGAGCCCGTTTTTGAGCCTGTTCGAGTCTACAAATCTGTTCCTGAACCCAAATCTGTTTCAGAGCCTGTTCGAGTCTACGAGTCTGTACACTCTGAACCTGCATCTGTCCATGAACCTGATACAAAGCCTACTCCTGAGGTGAGTTCAGATCTTGTACTTCCTTTTAAATATTGCCTTAACCCTGCCACTCCAGTCACTAATGTGGATGTCAAGTCTGTATGCCTTGTCAGTTTTGAGAAGTCTACCTGGTTTGCTGCTGATCCGCCTTGGGAATTTCTGGTTCCATCTGCCTGGCTCTGGTGGTCGTCTGCTCCGCCGTGGAGGTCTTCAAGCCTGTCGGCGCTGCTGTGGTGATCGTCTGCTCCACCGTGGGGGTCTTCAAACCCGTCTGCAAGGCCACCTGCCCAGAGTGCTCCGCCCTGAAGACCTTCTGTCCAGCAGGCTTCACGATCTCCCCAAATCTGGCTTGCTGTTCTCTGGCTCCCGGCCCTGCTTCTCCTCCTGCGTCTGTTTCTGCTCCATGGTCCTGGCCCACCTTCCCGCCCCCAGATCCGCCTCCGCTCCACCTCCCACCAGTTCTTCTGTGTTGGAGCATCTGGAAACCGCTCCTTCAAGGAGGGGCTATGTTACACCTGTCTGCTGCTGATGCTATCATGTACCAGCAGATGGCAGCGCCTCTCTCTATAGACTTATTCCGGACTCCATTTCCCAGAACCCACTGCTCATTATTAGTTTACTGGTTTCAGCTGTGTCTCATTTATCATGTCATTACCCTGTCTATTTAAATGCCTTTTGCCATGTACTCAGTATGAAGTCTTGTTCGTTTGTTTTGGTTTGCAGTCAGCATTCTTGAGCAGTCTCTGTTTCGTAGAGTTCTTAGATTTCTCGTTCCTGTTTATCTCTGTGGATAGTATGTGTTTGGACTGATGCATGTGTTTTGACCCTCTGCCTGGTATGGACTATGATTTTTGGAGTATGCTTGTAATAAACTGCATTTGGATCCTCACTCTCTGCTGAATGCTGTGTTTCCACCAACAAATCATTACACATTGATCCTGAACCCCAGGCTTTCCAAGTGGCTGAGGAGCAGGGACCTATGTGTGCATAGTTTGTCTTTCGACTGGGCCAAGACAAGCCAGTCATTGAGAGAATTCAGGATGCACACTCCCTTCTGTCTCAGGGGGAAGAGGGCCACATCCACGCACTTTATAATGTGTGAGTTGTCAAAGACCGTCCGAACAGAAGGACAGTATATTGGTAAGCCACCCCTTCAACCGTGTGGGCCTGAGCAGGAAAGACTCTTCTTCTGAGCCAGTGAGGAGATGATCTTTGCTGTTGAAATGGCATTTGTCTGTTCAAGTGCACAGACAAGATGAAATCAGTATTTCAGAGAAAAAGGAGTTTTCCCAAAGCGTCAGCAACTGACGCAATGCAAGTGAACCGTATCGAAAGGTAACTACAGCCTTTTCCATTCTTTGCACTACACAAGGACGAACATCAACACTTTGTCCAGCATGGGGTCTTCTCTACAATGTACAAAAGGCTTTTTGGTGACCAGTCAATTGTATGCCTGTCACAGATGGATTGGAGGGGTCAAGCGCTATTCAAGCAGAGATTGTCCAGCTGAGTGACTGATGTTATTCAGGTGGTCTGTCCATGAAGCATTTCATTCATCCCGGTCATTGTAGTCGGGTAGAATTTAGTTGAAACAACTGCACTTCTTCTTCTAAAGCAAACCGTTGTTGTAAAGGATGTTTATCAATGCTTTGGTCTACAAAATTGATCAGCTGTTTGGAATAGCACACTAACATATTCTTCTATGTATGTAGTATGTATACAGCATGTATACAATTGTTTGCATACAGCACATGAATGACCTACTACCTTTGTTAAAATGTGCAGTACACAATCACAGCACATTGTTTAAAATACTGTATCCCACAATGCAATGCACTTAACTTAATTTCTGATGAATGAGCCATAAGCAGCAGCCACTAATTTTAACATCTCTTTTTTTGACTTGGTTTATCAGACTGACAGAGATGTTCTCACAAAATTGAAAAAAAAACTGCTTTTATTTCCAGCTTAACTGTTCAATGCCACTCATATGATGAGGTCATGTGACAACCATGTAGCATAACAATTGTTCAAAATATTTATTATGGAATAATGCCAACTTTTTCATTTACAGTCCTGATAATGTCATCTACTTGAAATATAATTTTTTTTGGCATGTGTCAAGACAGCCAGTTAATGTACAGATTATAAAGTGTAATCCTATGTCACACTACATAGGTTTATGTTGTTTCTGAAGCATTGACTTTCATGCAAGACATCACCCAGTCCCAGTCTTTCAAGCATGCATGAAAACATGTCATATGCAACCGGTTTTTCTCCTAGACAGTGCTGGTGTTGCATGCTTAAAACACTACTTTCCTTTAGCTCAGGGTGAGTTTGAAAAAAGTATGTGCATGATGTCTGTCACAAATTTTTTTTTTCCAAAAAGCACAGAAAAGAGTTTTACATATTCACATTAACAACATTGACAGAGAAAAACATTATTTTAAATTTTATAGATAAATTGCTATTCCATGAAGTTTCAATGTTTTTTTTTATCTAAAAGGCTGACATATACATTTCTAAAATGTGATACGTTCAGTTTTAAATTCAGAATATTAATAACTGTACATTGTATGTTTATTTTATTTATTAACATTCCAAATTCTTACCTAAATTATACTATCCAAATACATTATTCAAATTCTTCCAGAACGATTTTGAATAGAGACAATGGTAAAACATTTTTTAAATATCCAATTCACAGAATTCAGAAATGTATAATATATTAAATTTCAATCTCTTATATGTTATACAAATATTATGTTAAATATAATTTATTAAATTATTACATTATTTTTTAAAAATAATTTTAAATTTAAATAAATAAATAATTCTGTGTTTTNATTTCTATGCTTTGTCCAAGATACTCCACAAAAGATGGAGGATCCAAATAAAAAAAAATCTAGATTGCAATCTATCTTGTACAGGAAATTAAACAGCAGCAGAGTAATCCATATAACTTTATCACTACACAAACGTTTTGAAACAGCAGTTCCTGTATAAATGTGTTCAGGAGCATCAACAACTCTAATTTCGTTACAAGAAGAATGATGCTACACTTTTTAATACCACAATTCTGGTGTCAGGAAGGCGACGAGCTGTCCTCGAAACCACGCATGCCCAGCTGAGTCACACGTCCAGGCAGTGCACGGATATACTTCTCATTTACTTCCATCCATAGCACGGTGACGGGTCTCTAAGCAGCCTGACACAGGAGAGAGAGAGCGACTGGAGGCAGTTTAAGGGAGGGGGGCAGCAGCAGCAGCAGCAGTCGATGCTGGTGACGCAGGAAAAACACCCAACAGCAGACAATAAACCAATGGTCTGATCTCAACATAGGCGTGTTATTTATAATCGGGACAGCCAGGCACATGCACGCGGCTGAGTAATTATTAAACAGCACTTAAATGATCCGATCTGGGGTCGTATGGAGGAAAGATCCCGTTTGATTCTCGGTAAGTGGGTTTGTGTGTGAAGCTAAAGGAAACTAGCCGCTAATAGCAGATGATTTGCAAGTCAGTGCTCACTTAGCCTAGCTCGAACAGCTCAATGAACGAATTAAATACGTCTGGATATTTGTCAACGCTTATATATTCACAATCTCCGCGCACTTGAGAAGTTCTGTCGCTTGGAAGATCTATTCAAGCTAAATAGCATTTGCATTTAACGGCAGCTCTGTTTGAGGAGGTTGATTTGTGGCTAAACAAGTGGTTTTGACGTGGGCAGGTCGGTTGTTTTTGGCACTAGTTGATCTTTTTTAGATTTCGGCAGATTATGAAGTATAATATGGGCTTGTTGGATAATTAAAATGGGTGTTTTGATGTTTTAATAGCTTTAAATTCACTGTCACGAGCTGATTGTGTTTTGGAGTCCAGCTGTTAGCCGTTAGCACGTTAGCCTGTTTCTGCTGCTCTATTTACATTCACTTTCGCTCTTACTTTTGAGTTATAAATTAAGATTGTATATACAAAAATAGTATCATGTAAAGCCTCAGAGCTTTAGAAACATTTTAAGCATGGCTGGTTACACAAATAAACCTGTTGTAACTCTGATTGTGTTTGGAAGAGGAAACGGGCCTAAACTGCCACAGTTTCAAACTAGGCCCAATACATAATGGCTGTGTCTCAAAACCAAGTGTGCTGCCCACCCAGACAATATATATATTTGGGCATCGTAGTCGCGTTTGCAGCGTTTAAACTGACCAAGGCTGCAAATCTTGTAAACTCTCTTCCTTGACAGCATTTTTGGGCGTCAAAGGCTGTCTAGGTAGCAGCTCAATGTGTTTTGAGAAACAGATAATATCACCTCTTTTATGTTTAATTCAGTATTTTGGAATATGGTGATGATTTCTCATAGAGACAATATTTATATTGACGTTATGGGAAACGCCCATCTTTGGCCATTAGTGACAGTAAGGTTAATTTCCTCCCATTATCTGATCAGGTCAGTCTACGTTTTTATTCTGCTTGCCAGTTCCTGGGCATCTGGTGGGTTTATGATGACAAATGTGAATGATTTTTGTTTTTAAATGTGTTAATATATATATATTTTTTCTGTGTAGTGTGATGTCATATTGATTCAGAGAAATGTTTCTGTATTCAGTATGCATACTTACCTGTCCACAATTACTGCCAAACCCGCAGCTTAGTTTAAAAGTTTAAAACAATCTTACTCAGACTGCTTCTGTTTATTGTCTAGTGATTTGTGTGAATTTCAGTTTTTCTCTTGTATTAGGGAACCTAGACAAGACCTTATTGAACACATTTTCCAACATTGGTCAAATGTTTATAAATTGTTACACTGACACTTTGTGAATTTCTGTATAGTTTCATTTGATATTGCATATTGATATTGTGTTAAATGGATGGTTAAAGCATTTAATACTTTTAAAATCAGTAATGCTGCAATATAGATTTTATCTTTATTTTATTTTTTTACAAAATACTAGGATTGCTCTCATTGATCAACAGGTTTATTACGCAAGAGGTTTATTTTCCAAAAATCCACGTAACTTTACAGAAATCAGTGCCTGAATGCCATGTCAGCATTTCTTTCTCAAGTATGAAATTTGTGTTGGTTTAGCTAATTATTTTTTTTGTAACCAACAAAATGTCTTGCTCATTACAAATCAAACCTTCATTGAATCATTAAGCTAAGCTTGCAGCTATTCTGCCTTGTTAGTTTGAGAGCCATTTGGCAATTTGGTGAGTAAAAAAAAAAGTGTTGTTTAGGGTTTATTACATTACACAGACATGCTTCATTTTAAATATTTTTTTAAATCAAAATATTCTTTTGAATTCAGTAGCATGTTCAAGTTAGTTAGTATTATGTTGCCATGACACTAAACTTCTTAAAGATTGTTTCAGATTGAAGCTGTCTTTTTTTTGTCACTTGCATGTGGTTGTTAGTGAATTTCTGTTATCTCATCAGTGCTGATGTTCTGTTTCTGCCGCCTTTTCTTTATAACCAGACCTGTTTTTTTATGCTATGATTTAATACACTTTGCACCAGCCAGCAGCATCCTCCTGGGAAACATAACATGTACTATAAAATTATCTGTTACTTGTTTTGAACAACAAATCTTGTCATTATTCAGTGATTGTTAAGCAATATGATGATATGAACAACTAGAAGAATCTTAATCAAAACTATCAGCTTTGTAATTTAACACTGTTTCTCACTAGCAGTTCTGTGCTACCACGTGTGTGCACTAAATATGAAATGTCATGTTTCATGATCAATCAAATTTGAAATCTTGGATGAAATGTGAAGTATTTTGCATATAGATTTGTAACTATATGACGTCTATACAAAAGAGCTTTTAAATTTAGTGCAAGCTTTTTGCCTGAATATAAAATAGAAATACTATTACAAAAAACACCCTGTTTACTTTATTAATGCACATACCTGATCTTGTACAAGATTCATCAGTGCATGTTGTTCCAAAGAAAAAGAAAATCTTTGCGATTTAAAATCATAGTTTAAAGGCTTGCTTTTCCCTTTTGGCTGATGTCACATAGGCCTTACTGTGGTGTAACATGAGTAATGAAGACATTGTTTTAGTTCTCTCACCTTTGGTCTAGCTCCGTTCTGATATGCAACACAACTACAGTCCAGTTCACGATAGATAAAATGAAGTCCCTCCCTATTTTTTTTTTTTATAAACGACCACTCAGAAATATGTCAGAAAAGGAAGTTAATTCACTTTTTAGAATTGTTTAATTCACAATTCTTAGCCTGGACATAGAATGAAAATTAATAAAATCTTAATTAATAAATAAATAATATAATATAATATTATGTGTGTGTGTGCGTTCAGCTCTAAAATATTTCATGAGCTCTTTGTAAGCACAATCTCTATAAAATTATTTTAAAAATTCACGATTACTGGATACAGAATTTTTGGGAAGTCATGTGAATTTATTTGTCAAAAGGTGTGGGAACTTCTTTTAAAGATTGATTGATGTTAGTATCTCTGTTATTTTTCAGGTTATGCAATGGTCTCTACAACATATCCAGTCCCCCAGGTGGTGCTTTCACTTTCAGAAGTGTGCTGGTTCTCCATCGCTCCTGAGGAGAAACTGATTTCTTCTGGTGTGCCAGCGATATAAGCAGACAAGATTGCAAAGATCTGCCCCGTGTCGAGTATGACGGCCACGACCCGTGGCTCCCCTGTGGGAGGGAATGACGGTCAGGGCCAGGCTCCGGATGGCCAGTCCCAGCCACCCTTGCCCCAGAACCAGGTCAGTGCTCCATTTGGAATTTCCCCTTTTCATTCCAATCCCTGTTGGAACACATCTGCCTTTTGCTGTTACCGAAGTAAAACTGTCACTGAAGAGAATTTATATTTCATCGATAAGGTTTGCAGTCCCTGCATTGTGCTGCATTAGATTCTTCAAACCACATTTGATCCGGTTTGACAGTTGACCGAGTTCCAAAGAAAAAAACATTTGCCGACTCCCATGGATGCAAATGTGTTTCTGTAATTGTGCTCTGCTCTGGAAGGAACAGATGTCAACAGAGGAAAATGTCATTAGGTAACTGTAGAGCGATCCAAAAAAAAAAAAAAACGCCTCTCCTGTATGATATTTCAGTGTTTTTTTTCTTTAATTTATGTGCATATGACATTTAAGTCCTCTGAATTGTTTGTAATAAGTAATTGATATTTTTTTTAACATTTCAAATATTGTATAAATACCAATCTTGTACACTAGTGAAGAGTTTTAGGTATTCAATTATATCTGTGATATAACCAGTACTTTTTTTGGGTGGTCACTGGTCAGTCTTTTTGATCACAAAATGTGTACATATTTTCCAGGTTTGTATTTTTTTTAGCATTGTTGATACAATCATTTACAGTTTTCTGCTGCATCATTAATTGAATTACTTTATTTATTGCTCATCAGGCTTTTATTATAATTGATTTTTGGTTTACTTGCCGCTAATTGTCACAAAGGGCCTGACCACAGTTTGCGTTTAGTTGTGCATGACTCTTAGGTTGTTCATCTTTTCTAAGTGGAACAGAAACAGCTGTAAAGTTGACCATATTTTATGCAGATAGTCAAAAGTCTTTCTCAGTAAGACATTTAAAAGGTCATAGTTTACCCCAAAATTTGAGATATTTTTTAATATCTTATTTTTCATCATCAGATATGGTAAACAGAAGCTTAACCTTGCATGCTTGATGCAAGAACAAACCTTATCGCTTCTTGTACTTCAGGCAAGCATATTTCAGCTTCCATTTACCATTTTTTTATGTGCTCTATGCATGTGCATTGATCAGTGTTTATATGTAAAATTTACAATAAAAGCCTAAATTAAATATGTTTAACAAATGTAATGATAGTTACATAGAAGACTTGGCTTGAACTGCTCAATTCATAACATATTAATATTTGTGATGTCTATGTTAACCTTTTGAAGCTTGAAATTTTTGTTTGCGTAACAAAATGATGAGAGAATATTTTAATTTAGTTTCAGAAGATGAAAAAATTGGGTTTCCTCTGAGATGTTTATAGCTTTGTCTTACTGAGCTTTTGGATTTCCCAGAAGCAACTGCATCACTTTCTTTATTGTGTTTACAATTGAATAACACTTTAACAGTGGTTTAATGCATTTGTGGTCAAAAAACTGAAACCCCAGCATTATGACCAAAGAAAAGGCGAGAGGCTCCCTTTGATTATGTTGCAGAGGGCAATTGTTACGTTCTCCAGGGATAGACTGCAGCAGTGTTATCTATTACACCTGCGCTCAACGAGCGCATGTTAAAAGGCAGGAATCAATGAGGATGAGATGCCAGGCAGAGAAAAGCACACCAGTTGGTTAGAAATGTGTAGTGCCTAGACATGAGAAGCAAACTGGCTATGTAGGTCAGCCAAGCAGAAGGAGCCTTTTCCAGCACACCCCCACATTTCCCAAGTTCCGCAGGCTCCATTCAGCTCTACATGCAGAGCTCCAGCCCACATGCATCCAGTGACATGGCACAGGAAACTGACACTGAGCATCTTAAAGCTGCTTTATCTTCCTTATGCTCTCTTTCATTTTTTTTTAATCCATCACATGGAAACATACTTTATGCTTGTTTATTTGAAGGATAATCCAGTCACTAAGACACCTGAATCATTAAGGTGGTTTACATATTTTGAGTGTGGCTTTCTTGTTTTTTACTGTTTTTTATCATTAAACCACATAGTGTTAACTGGAAAACTTCTATATTTTTTTAAAGTCTCAAGTATACCAAAAAAAATTATTTATTTATTATGTTTGTCTTTCACTTGTTTAATTTATTTACCTATTTTTTTAAAACCTGATTTTACCCTGTTCTTGCCATTAATAGTTTTTATGCTAACTAGAGCTGCACGATTAATTTCTTGTTGAATCATGCTTCATGCAGTAATGCAACAAGTGAAGTCTTTGGCTATGTTCTGACTGTCAGTCCAAATCTGATTTTTGTGCATATCCATTTGAAATCTGATCAGATTTACCAAGTGTGAACTGCCAAAAATCACATGAAATGCGTTGTTTTTTGTGGTTGTTGTTTTTTAACAAAAGCTACATTCATATGTGGTTTGAAATCCTATTTGCATTTCTGGAAATCTGTTTCAGTCTGACTGCTCTGATCGGATTTCACGTGGTTTATGTGACTTTCTCACGCCATGTAAAACGTAAACATTAGACATTATAGGAAACATGCTGAAAGTCACTGTAGAAACAAGGTTTTGTTGTTTCAAAGGGCCGGACGAGAAGAATGACAATATAACGGAGACATGTGTTTTGAAACTGGCGAAGACGACAGCATGGAATAAAGGGGGTCATACCAGGCTCCTACGTTTCTGCCGCTGCCTCAGAAGAGACGGTAGTCCAGTGCACGGCAGCTACAGTGTCATGTTGTAAATAAGACCACATCTGTATTGTTGTTGTTGTTTCTGGCGTATGCCTACCAACGCAACGTCATTGCCATAGAAACCAATGCAGATATTCTGGAAAACGAAAGGGCGGCATGGACACAGAAATTGGATCTAAACAGTTGCGATACACAATGTGGACGTCAATAATTTTAGATCGGATTCCAATCAGATATACAGATGATCGGATTTGGAAAGACAGTGTAAATGTAGCCTTTGAGTGAGTCATTGAATCATTCATTCAAACCAATTTAAATAAAACTCTTAATTAGTTAAATATTTTTTAAAGGGGTCATGAACTGCGTTGTTTTATTGTTTTGTAATGTTTCCTGGGATGCACTTATAATGTTAGTATGCTTTTTACATCCGAAATTGTCATAATTTATAAATAAAAGACACTTTTTCTACCCTGATTTTAGCCCTCTGGTTTGAACGCTCTGTTTAAAGGGGCGTGTCTGCTGTGAGACTTCAGTGTAAAAAACCACTGCTGTGATTGGCTAACATCTTTTCATTTAAAATCTTTTAGCGTGTTTTTACTATTACAGCTCTCAAGGTTAACTAATCGTGAAAAGTGTTGCATTACATTTAGATCTATGGCATTTTATTTAGATCGTGGCATGAAAGGTTGCAGAGATGAACACTGTGTACATGAAAGCAGTGATCTCGTCATTGCAACTCAATTTCTGTACACTAACAAATGCTTTCATCTTCACTAACAGTGCAAACGCGATATAACTAAGATTCGTTGAATAAAACAGGAGTTTTGCATGTCAGTCACAATAAACTTGCGCTGTTTGATTGACAGCTTCAGCTCATGCTGCTCCAATGATTGCAAAGGGAGCTTTCTTTGATCGCTTTCTTTATATAATTTAATCACCGTTAAATAACAGATTATTTTCATCCTACTAAGAGAAACAAAGCAAGTTGATGTTTAGTCACTGGTTTGATTTACTGACACACAGACAAAGAACATCTGACTGTACATGAGTCATTACATATCAGATCAGGCATTAGAATTAACACAGTTACTTACATGTTGCATTACTGTCGAGTCCAGGCACTGCACAATATTTTGTAATCCTCAACGGCATGTTTATTGCTTGGTAGCTTGATCTGGTTTAGCACCACGTAGGCCTATGTTACTTAGGTTACCTATTCTATTGCATGTCATGCGCGAATCGGTGGGCGGGGCTAAACAGGCAGTAATGAAGTAGGCGTTGATCTTCTTCTGCGGAGGCGGTGCTTGCTGCCCTTTGATGTCATAGATCCCCACTTTGAAAATCCTGTCGTTTGCTGGGTCTGGTGTCAATAAAAGCTTTTATTGGACTAACAAGGAAGTTTTCAGCTCTAAAACTTAAAGGATATTCTTATAGTATGATGACCTCTATGTCAAAAGCTCAAGGAAAATTTGATTTCTCAGTTCATCACCCCTTTAAATAAACTGCAATGATTAAGATTTTGTCAGAACCTCTAGTAAATTATATGTAATTTTGTTTAGTTGTCTTTTCAGATTCATGACCTCTATTTTAAACAAAAAAAATGTGATTCACAATTTATCCAGAATTGTGCAGCTCTGATGCTAACCATTTCAAAGTTTAGAGTCGGTTACTTTTTTTTTCAAATGTTTTTTTAAAGAAGTCTCTTATGCTCACAAAAGCTGCATTTATTTGATCAAAAATACAGTGAAAATATAAATTTTGTGAAATATTATTTCAATTTTAAAAATAACTTTTTAAGTAGGCATTGCTTTAGTCTTCAGTGTCACATGATCCTTCAGAAATCATTCTAATATGCTGATTTGGGGCTCTATAAACATTTCTTATTAGTTTCAGTATTGAAACAGTTGCTTAATGTTTTTGTGGAACCCTTGATACTTTTTTCAGGATACTTTGAATATTAAGTTTTGAAATATGAAATAGGGTTTACTGTCACTTTTAATCAATTGTGTATATTTTTCTTTTATTCATAGTCTTACATCAAAATGTTGTAACTCATTTTATTTTTTTATTTTTTTTAATCTATCATCTGAAGTGACCTAGGGATGGGGCAAAACCTATAATGTCATTGCATACAATTATTGGTCCAATCAAATCAAGATGGATAAAATCAACAACCCTACATGGTTTTACTAGTAAATACAAAGCATTACAGAAATGAAATGTTACGAACATAATTTCACGTCATCTTTTACATCCTGTGTGGCAAATTTTGTTTAATGAGGCCACTTAGTAGTGCTCTCCAAGTTGATGACCCAGAATGTTGTCTTTGTATTTGAGTCATGCACTTCCTCAACCTCTGAACTCTTTGCATTACAGACATCCTCTCCCAACTCATCCAACGAGAACTCCCCAGTGAGCCCACCAGATGAGCAGGGTCAGGGGGACTGTCCCACTCCCCTGGAGGAGGAGGAGCCAGCTTTCCCTCACACTGAACTGGCCAAGCTGGATGACATGATCAACAGGTTACAGCTCTTATTCTAGATTTGGTCAAATTGTGTTTATAATTGAATCAGGAGCACTGGAGATGAACGATAAGGATGTTGATATGAAGGATATTTATTTAGGCTATTATCCACTGATAGTGAGATTGCACATCTGTGTCTTATCAGTTATGTATCAAGTGGATTAATTATGCTGCTGTTGTTGTTGTTGTTGTTTTTTGTATGTACAGACCTCGCTGGGTCGTTCCAGTTTTGCCAAAGGGTGAATTAGAAGTTCTTCTTGAAGCTGCTATAGATCTTTGTAAAAAAGGTAGTACTTTATTTTTAACTCTTGTTTGTCATTTGATATTCTTGCTTTATTCACTAATTGTTTTGCTGATCATTAGCAGTATTACCTTTATCTGTGTCATCTTAAGCTTTCACTTTTACTCTCAAAGGAATTCTTCAGCCTCATTAAATGTCAGCCTCTGATAGGTTTTTCTTTCATTTCTGTCTCCAGGACTTGATGTCAAGTGTGAAGCATGTCAGAGATTTTTCAGAGATGGCTTGACAATATCCTTTACGAAAATACTGACAGATGAGGCTGTTAGTGGATGGAAATTTGAGATCCATGTAAGTCCTGCAACCTACTTAATGGTGGCATTTTCATCATGCCTCCCATTTCAGAAACAAATTTCGTCTTTTTGTTTGCACATTAAAGGGTTTTACTAACTGTTTGGCTGTCAGGTCTGTCCTCTCAAGAATTGATTACTTCTTTGGGTAGCTGTGAAGAAACGTAATGTTATTTTGGTTGCCTTCATCTTATTTGGCTGTTTGATTGAAATGCCAAAGCTTTGATCAAAGAGCTCCTTTCAGTAAAACAGAGGCAGTATTAGGACACAGCACTGAGTCATCACTCTCGTATAAGGCTCGTTTTAGTTCTTCAACGGCTGCTCTAGGATCAGCCTCAATGGCACAGCAAATATAGATTTTTTTTTTAAAAAATGTATTATTATAATTTTTTTACATTTTAAAGACTTCTTACTCACTGTAAATCAAAGTGCTTCAGATACATTTGCATTTAAGTGTGTTTTAAAGCCAAAATATACTCAACACCAGGAGTACATTTCTGGCCTGACATGTTCTGTCTCATTCTCTCGACAGCGGTGCATCATTAATAACGCCCACCGACTGGTGGAGCTGTGTGTGACCAAGCTTTCTCAGGACTGGTTCCCTCTGCTAGAACTCTTGGCAATGGCCGCCAACCCCCACTGTAAGTTCCACATCTACAATGGTACTCGGCCCTCTGAGACGGTGCCTGCTGGGGTTCAGCTAGCTGAGGATGAGCTGTTTGCCCGTCCACCTGACCCTCGCTCTCCCAAGGTGAGAGGGTGTTTGTGCCACTGGAGAAATTTAAGATGAATCTTTTGGACTTTCATGAAATCTTCAGTTTATTAATTTAATTTATGAATTATTGAATTAGTGTTTTGAAATGGTTAAACTTAAAAAGAAGTGGTGACAAGTCACACAGTACCTGAAATATACACTTATTTTCTTATGCATTCTTAAACATTTTTTACCTGTATTTTAACTTGATGATAAAAGTCCGTGGACACTTTATGCATCAACTACCTGTTTATGAATCTGTCTTCTGCTTTAATTTTAAATGTTTCATCTTGTTTTGGCCCTATTTATATGGTCTATTCAATAACAACTTCCTGTTTATTTGTTTCCTGCAGGGCTGGTTGGTGGATTTAATAAACAAATTCGGCACCTTAAACGGGTTTCAAATTCTGCATGATCGATTCATGAGTGGCCAAGCTCTGAATGTTCAGATCATCGCTGCTCTCATTAAGTAAGAACCATCAAACATATTGGACCAGTTTGCTTAAAAGCTGGAATTTATTTGAGTAAGGTTTGATTACTTGTTTGTTTTGCAGGCCTTTTGGACAGTGCTATGAGTTTCTCACTTTGCACACGGTGAAGAAGTACTTCCTTCCCATCATAGAAATGGTTCCCCAGTTTCTAGAAAACCTCACTGATGAGGAGTTGAAAAAGGAAGCAAAGAACGAAGCCAAAAACGATGCCCTGTCTATGATAATCAAATCTTTGAAGAATCTGGCTTCTCGAGTACCAGGACAAGAGGAAACCGTGAAGAATTTAGAGATATTTAGATTAAAAATGATTCTTAGGTGAGCTGAAAATTGACTAAAACCAGTTTCAAGACATTAGGCGGTATGTTAAATGATTGTTCTTGATCATTGACCTTTTGTGTTACAGGTTATTACAGATTTCTTCTTTTAATGGCAAAATGAATGCACTAAATGAAGTAAACAAGGTGATTTCAAGTGTTTCCTACTACACACATCGTCATGGTAATCCTGAAGAAGAGGAATGGCTGACGGCAGAGCGCATGGCAGTAAGTCACGCTGCAGTACTTAATGATTGAACCAGAGAATGTTATGAGCCTTGTCAGGAAAATTATTTGGTTATTATCACAGAATATAGTGAGCAAACAAAACTTGTTATTGAGATATGTAAAGGGCTTAAAGGCAGTCGAAATAAATTTGTGGTTCAAATCTGTATCTTCACATTAGATGAACATGCATTTATTTCCCACAGGAATGGATTCAGCAGAACAACATTTTGTCTATTGTGCTAAGAGACAGCCTTCATCAGCCACAGTATGTGGAGAAACTGGAGAAGATCCTGCGATTTGTCATCAAAGAAAAGGCCCTAACGCTTCAGGACCTGGACAACATCTGGGCAGCTCAGGTGAGAGGCAGTCTCAAGTTCCTGTGATTAATGTATAGTGTATGATAACGTATATTGTTTAAAATGGTAAATCATAGTATTTTTGGCATTCTTACATTCTTCTTAAATTTGCTTTTGAATCCCTTAAAATCATTGTTTCCAATTTTTAGGCATTAAGTACCTTTAAGAGCATTGATGACATTCATACAAAGCCACACAGTGTCTACAATATTACCAATCAAAACATTAACCCATGAACATAATGAAATTATAAAATTTGTTAACACGTTACATTTGGCAGCCCTTCTAAAACGTATGCTTTATTAGTAGACTTTGAGGCAAACTGTGGTTATGTGATTGTAATAATGGTATTTATATCCTCAGGCTGGGAAACATGAGGCTATTGTCAAGAACGTTCATGATCTCCTTGCAAAGCTGGCATGGGATTTCTCACCTGAACAGCTGGACCATCTCTTCGACTGCTTCAAGGTTATTCACAATGAACGTAGCGATTGCAATTTTATACATACAAAAATTTTTATTAATGTAGAGACCACGCATTATAGACGTTTCATTTGGACTCAGCATTTGTATGTGTGGCTTGCCAGCATTCCCACAGATTACAGAATCTCTGTCTTTAAAGGAATCATTTTTATTTTTGTAGGAGAGCTGGACTAATGCAAGTAAAAAGCAGAGAGAGAAGTTACTGGAATTGATTCGTCGACTGGCAGAGGACGACAAGGATGGTGTGATGGCTCACAAAGTGCTTAATCTGCTGTGGAATCTAGCCCATAGTGATGATGTTCCTGTGGATATCATGGACCAGGCCCTTAGTGCTCATATCAAGATTTTGGACTATAGTTGCTCCCAGGTACCGTGATCAACCTTAGTTCAGTTGTTCGCTCTCAAATTAAAATTGGAAAATTGACTGAATTTCTTTCTTCCATGCTAAACAAAACAAGTCATTTTATAAGATGTTTTGGTCATTTGGAACAATGTGAGGGTGAGTAAACTTGAGGATATTAAATTAAAAACAGTGTTTTTCTTCTGTTGTAGGATAGGGACACACAGAAGATGCAGTGGATAGACAGGTTCATAGAAGAATTAAGAACTAATGACAAATGGGTGATTCCTGCACTGAAGCAAATACGGGAGATCTGTAGCCTCTTTGGAGAAGCCCCCCAGAATTTAAGGTAATGCAACTGGTCTCAACCAACTTCAACCATCAATAGCATTGATACTTGTTTTAGTGCACAAAAATAAGTGGACAAAAAGACATTTTTGGTCTTGTTTGCTCATATTTAATGAGTATTTATATGAAATTCACCCACACATTTTGGGATGAGCATGAAAATGTAGCAAATGTATCGTACACATCCCTGTTGTTTTTCAGAAAGAAAATACCTATTAACTTACTAAAGAGCTTAGAGGGGTAAGTGGACAGTTAATTTTGGGAAATATTATTATTATTATTATTGTTAGTATTATTGTTAGTCTAATTTTAAAGCTTAAGTTTGCTTTTGAATTTCAGTAAATCAGTAATCTGCTTGGTGTCTCCTTCACCATCTAATCAAATCACCAATCAGTGTCCATGGATAAGATTCATGTGTATAAAGCTTCTTACAGTAAGAGTGCTGCTATGTTTGGTATTTGGACAAGGTTTGGATCTAATGCACTCTTCCTTTGGGATGCTTTAAACATGTGAGTCCATTGGAGAAAATAAAATTGCAGAGGAAGGCTGAACTCACATTTTCCAATGCTTTCCAACACCTTATGCAATGAGTTTTATGTGACGACAAATTCCTTTTTCTGCCTTTGCTTTGATGCCGTCTCGGGATATTGCTTCTCTAATGTAAATTTAAGCTTTCAGTTTGGGACAAGGAAATAGTCTGTTTCTATATACCTTAAAAACCCATTGTCATATAGTTTAGGTGAAGAACTTCCAATATAATGGACATATTAAAAATAATTAATGGGAAGGAAAGTTAATTCACTTATGTTTTTTCTGTAGTAATGTGTTTTTCTTTCTTTCTTTAGTCAAACGCAGCGGAGCCCCCATGTCTTCTATCGACATGACCTAATCAACCAACTGCAGCACAACCATGCACTGGTCACTCTTGTAGCAGAGAACCTGTCTGCATACATGGAGAATATGAGGCAGTTCTCAAAAGGTTTGTGACAATATGTTGTTGTTGTTTTGGTTTTTTCACATATCTATTCGTAATTTATTCATTAAAAGTAATTACATTTTTTTATTTTTTTATTCTGATTTATGCCCACAATGTTAAACATTTGTTGATGCTAACTTTTATGTTTTATCAGAGCACACAGACTTTGATCCTCAGACAGTTAGGCCAGGAAGTCGGTATAGTCATGTTCAGGAGGTCCAGGAACGGCTTAATTTTTTGAGGTATTTATAATTCACAAGCATCCTTCCTATATGCTGCATACATTGCAGAACCCAACTTCAATTCCACCCCTTTCTGTTTTCACATTGGACTCCAAGCATTACTAATTTTCACAGAGTGTCACAGTGTGTACTAGATTGAGCTGTTTATCACTGTAGCTAGGTAATGAAGGTGCCAGAAATGGAACGTTGTGGTTTTTTTTTTTTGGTTTTTTTTTTTACTTGTTTTTCCATCCCTTTGATTTTTATTACCAAAAGTAAATGCGCATAGAAATGTTCTTTGTGTTCTAGACTATTGTACTATAAAAAGCAAATTATTTGTCATAAATGGCAAGATTTTTGTACACCAAGGAACAGATAGTTTCTTGGTGTGCACCTGTGTTCAGAAAACAGATTTCACACCAATCAAACTTTGTCATCAAATGAATTTGGTCTGCACCAAAGGGTCTATTATGAAAACGGACAGTTCTTAGACTCTCTAAAGACTCTTTAACAAATCACTAAATACCCTCATCCTTCAGGTTCTTATTAAAAGATGGGCAGCTCTGGCTGTGCGCACCTCAGGCTAAGCAGATCTGGAAGTGTCTGGCAGAGAATGCAGTGTTCTTGTGTGATCGGGAGGCCTGCTTCAAATGGTACTCCAAACTCATGGGGGACGAGCCCGACCTTGACCCCGACATCAACAAGGACTTCTTTGAGAACAATGTGCTGCAGCTCGACCCCTCACTGCTGACAGAGAACGGGATGAAATGCTTTGAACGATTCTTCAAGGCAGTAAACTGCAGGGAGGGCAAACTAGTGGCAAAACGCCGGGCGTACATGATGGATGATTTGGAGCTGATAGGGCTGGATTACCTGTGGAGGGTAAGCTGTTGGATCTTCATGGGTATGTTCAGAGCTGCTTGTTCTGGGATATTACCTGCCTGAAATGTCTTCATCTTTAGTCTGTTGGTTATTTTGAAATATTTCACTGTACTGTAAATGGCAAGAAGCAAAGTTGAAAAAAAGCCCTTAAATGGAACGTTTTTGGGTTTGTAATCTGTTATCAGATTTTTATATATTATTGTAATATCAACAGGTGAACAATGCAAATTTTGCTAGTATTTCAAAGCTAAATGAGCCCAAAATGAATTTTAGCCAAACACTAAATGTCTGTCTGAGCTCAAACCATGTCTCGTCCTCTTTTCTTTTTTTTTTTTTCATTGACAGGTTGTGATTCAAGGAAGTGATGATATTGCTAGCCGAGCAATTGACTTGCTTAAAGAGATTTATACAAACCTTGGACCAAAATTACAAGCCAATCAGGTAAATAGTTTAGTGGAGATGCATATCACTTGCTATAATAAATGTTGGGCTGCTCTTGAGCATGTCGCATGACTGTTTGCAGGTAGAGATCCATGAGGATTTTATTCAGTCTTGCTTTGACCGCCTCAAAGCCTCCTATGACACTCTGTGTGTGCTGGATGGAGATAAAGACAGCATTAACTGTGCCAGACAGGAGGCCATCCGTATGGTGAGAGTACTGACTGTGCTCAGGGAGTATATAACTGAGTGTGACAGTGACTACCATGAGGAGAGGACCATCCTGCCCATGTCTAGGTACACCCATTCAACCCTGTCATAAATGAACTCAATTAAATTATTTTTGCTTAGCTGTGATGGCAAGATTCTAACAATCTCTCTCTGTGACTGTTTTCTTTTCCTTAAAGGGCTTTCAGAGGAAAGCATATTACGCTAGTTGTACGTTTCCCAAATCAAGGCCGACAAGTTGATGATCTGGATATTTGGTCACATACCAATGACACAATTGGTTCTGTGCGACGCTGCATTCTGAACCGAATAAAGGCCAACAGCACGCACACCAAAATTGAACTTTTCATCGGGGGAGAGATCATAGACCCAGCAGATGACAGGAAGCTAATTGGGCAGCTAAACCTCAAAGACAAAACTGTAGGCATTTGCTTAGCTGTTTTTATCAATTTACACAATAGGGAATGTCACACACTTAACCTTTGCCTTAAGTTTAACAGCATGTGTGGTCATGTGTGAACAGAATTTGTTCTTATGGTTTACAAGAGTACTTTTTCTTTCTCTCTCTCTCCCAGCTCATCACAGCCAAGCTCACCCAGGTCAGCGCCAATATGCCTTCCAGTCCAGACAGCTCCTCAGACTCCTCCACTGGCTCCCCTGGGAACCATGGCAATCACTATAGTGATGGGCCAAACCCTGAAGTGGAGAGCTGTCTTCCGGGAGTGGTGAGCATCATGCCATTCAGGCACATAATTGAGCTGAGTGCATCTATGGTCAGAAACTGTGTTGACAACCTGTGTATATCTGCCCCTGGTGCTTGGCTGCAAAATATGTGGACTTAATGTTTTGTGTTGGGCAATTTTAATTGTAACCTCTGATTTTTATTGTCTCAGATAATGTCGCTGCACCTGCGCTACATCTCTTTCCTCTGGCAAGTTGCAGACCTGGGCTGTAATCTCAACATGCCTCTCCTACGGGATGGAGCTCGTGTTTTAATGAAGCTCATGCCTCCAGGTGCTCTATATGCTTCATTAGATGCCTGCTTGAGTTGACTAGCTGTACCGATCTGCCGTCTCTATTCATTACGCTTTCTGCTTTCCAGATAACACCACGGTGGAAAACCTGCGAGCCGTTTGTCTGGATCATGCCAAACTTGGCGAAAACAGCCTTAGCCCCACGTTGGACTCGCGTTTCTTTGGGCCGTCACCATCTCAAGTGCTTTACTTGATAGAGGTTTGTTTGGTTTTTAATATGACAATAGTCGCTTTTCCACCATTGGGCCAAACAGTTCTAAGAATGGTAGGGAATGGTTCCAGTTATATATCAGTCTGGAATTCTCTGTTAGAATGGTAGAATGCATGTAGTTATGCCGCCACTCACTCTTGTCTGTTGTCTGGCTACCTCTGTAGCTGGCCAAGCGTGGTATTTTAGTGAAGTAAACCCAAGTTGATAATAAAATTAAAATAAATATCTGATTATTCTCCATAACGTGGTCGCTATTTACATCTAATATGTCTGTAAACTCTTGCATCTGTAAACTATTACAAAGAGTTTTGTTATCACCCCCTCAGTGGAAAATGAAACCAAATTTGTAGCGGCTGGGCCAGATCGGCACAGAATGGTACGATAAGGCAAAGAGAACGGTTTGGCCCGACGGTGGAAAAGTGGCTAATATTTTATGAAACATAAAAGTACACACACTTTCGTTTTAGATTTTCAGATTTTATTTTAATTTTAGTATAAGTTTTAGTACTTTTTATGCATGCTTTTTAATTAATTAATTAATTTATTTTATTAAACTGATTGACAAAATTCCAAGGAGTCATCTCAGGACAATCAAATAGTAATAATAAGTTATATAGACACAAGAAGTTGTTGTATGCATATAATACAAATAACACAATGTCAGGCAAACCCAGTTATATACACACATTTATTTACTTTTTAATTCAGTTTTAGTAATTTTAGAACTTTTTTCAGGTACTTGCCAAGGCAGTTATTGTTTATCTGTTAATATTTTATTTTAATTAACAATAACAGTATTTAATAGTTCTAGTAACAGCACTGCCCAAAAGCCTTTTTTTTTTGTGTGTGTGTGTGGGTGGCATCAGTCTTTGATATGCACAATGTCTTTGTGTACCTTAGGTGGTGTACGCCTTGCTCATGCCTGCCAGTGGGACATTGGGCGAGGATGCTAGTGACTTCCAGTACAACTTCTTGAAGAGTGGTGGCCTGCCACTTGTTTTGAGCATGCTCACCAGAAATAACTTCCTGCCAAATGCTGACATGGAGACCCGGCGGGGAGCTTATCTCAACGCACTAAAAATAGCCAAACTGCTGCTCACAGCTGTAGGCTTTGGCCATGTGAAGTCTGTGGCGGAGGCCTGCCAGCCTGTGGTGGAGGGGACTATCCCTGTATCTCCTGTAAGTTGCCCTTACTTGAGCTCCTAACTGTTCCTTTTAAGGAAGGTGTTGCAGAAGTATAAGCACAATAGCTTCAGTGACTATTACTTTACAGAAAAAAGAACAATATTTACACATTAGGTTTAATTAAAAAAAAAATATTTATAATCTTGTTTTAATCTTGCAATTTTATGAGGAACACATGTTAGTATTTGGACTTTAAAACTGTAGGAAACGAGAGAGAGAAACTTGGCGTCACAGGGGGAGAGAGTGAACCTGCGGTCACTTGTACGCTTTGTTTTACTCTTTTGTCCAGTACCGCATCTCATAAAAGTGCACTTGGCATGGCCCTAGTATGTAGTTAGGATCAATTATGGGGGAATGGGCCGGTAAAGTTTTACTGCAAAAACAGAATTCTGTTGGAAACACTGCAAGTAAGTGAAGTGTTTCCTATTTAGTGGTGTTGATTCAGTGGATTTTATAGGTTCAGTACTGAGCGTTTAGGTTATATCTAGACTATAACCTTTCGGCCTCCCTGACATTCATCAATCATATTAGAAACAGGCTGGCTTGGCCTATGTACCTCCACAAATGTCAAGGGTGTACAGTGTCTTGTGAGGAACACTCACTCCGACTCCAGAAGCATTTACATGAGGGCTTATTATTAACCATTAGAAAGAAGGAAGTCAGGTGTGCTTGAATCATGCAATTTTCTCTTAAACTTCCATAAATTCTTTAGTTGAAGTGTAACCCGCTTTGTATTGTTAGAATGTCGGTAGTATAAGTAAGTAAACAACGTTTACTTGTTCTCCATCTTACCTGGACTGAGAAATTCACATTTCTTGTTTTGACAGCTAGGGCTTTTGTGAAAACTACAGATTATACTTCCGCATTTTTGTATCACCATCCATGGACAGTCGAATTGACAGAGGGTTATTAACAGTTATTGTAAGGGTAGGTTTATCAATGAAAATTGTATCGTACTGTATCTACTCTTCAAATAGCATTATGGTAAAAATGGAACACTATGGCAACCGCTTTCTTACCTGTACGTGACGCCATTTTGCTTCGGGGGGTTGGGTGGAACTGAAAGAAAGGCAGGTTTTTTTTCTTTTAGTTTTTCCCCTCCGTTTGGTCTAAAACACTGTTCGTGGTCATCCAATTTGAAATGTTGACTACAAACACAGAGGTTTTTCAGATTTTCCGTTGTGGAGTTCTCTCCATATTTGCAATTCTTTGCAGCCTTTAGTCACTGCCTACAGCACACTGGATCCTTCACTGGAAACAGAAAGTCACTCCTGCTAAACATTTACTCTTTGAAGTCTTGCATTTGAGAACAATACAAGTCGACATGATTATGACTAAAAGTTTGCTAAGAAGTATTTCCTACTAAAGGAAGGTGGTATTTGACTCTGCAAAGCATATCCATAGCAGACTGGTGGGAGTGGCATTGGATGGCAGCATGGCCAGTGCATTATGGGTCTTGAAGTTTTCCTATCTATTTGGCAAAAGGGACGACAGCACCTGTTTTTTGTTGTTTTTTGTTGTTTTCTTTAGTCAGGTAGCACCGATTTTAAACAAAAAAATTTGCCTTTCTACTGTATAGGCAGCCAAGTTTTATTGAAAGCCCATTTTTCCAGCAGTGCAGGACCTATTTAAAAAAAACATGATTTGAGATATGAAGTCATTGTTTTAGGACGTGAAAATACCTGATGTTCGGTAGAGTTTGTTGCATGTAAACATAATATGTTACAAAATGTTTTTTTTTTTAAATTTCTTAAGATGAAATATTAAGCATATTATAAAAACATTGATAGTAATAAGAAATGTTACTTGAGAACCAAATCATCATATTAAAATGACTTCTGAAGGATCAAGGGGGCAGTCGTGGCCTAATGGATAGAGAGTCGGACTTGTAACCCAAAGGTCATGGGTTCGAGTCTCAGGTCCGGCAGGGATTGTCGGTGAGGGGAGTGAATGTCCAGCGCTCTCCCCACCCTCAATACCACGACTGAGGTGAGACCCTTGAGCAAGGCACCGTACCCCCAACTGCTCCCTGGGCGCCGCAGCAATGGCTGCCCACTGCTCCGGGTGTGTGTTCACGGTGTGTGTGTTCACTGCTGTGTGCGCACTTGGATGGGTTAAATGCAGAGCACAAATTCTGAGTATGGGTCACCATACTTGGCCACATGTCACTTCACTCATATTACACTGAAGACTGGAGTAATGGCTGCTGAAAATTCAGCTTTGACATTACATAAATAAATAGCATTTTAAAATATATTAAAGGTGCCCTAGATTCCCTTTTCAAAAGATGTAATATAAGTCTAAGGTGTCCCCTGAACGTGTCTGTGAAGTTTCAGCTCAAAATACCCTATAGATTTTTTTTTATTCATTTTTTTAACTGCCTATTTTGGGGCATAATTAGAAATGAGCCGATTCAGGGTGTGTGGCCCTTTAAATCTCGTGCGCCACGCCCCAAGAGCTCGCGCTTGCCTTAAACAACATAAAAAAAGTTCAAACAGCTAATATAACCCTCAAAATGGATCTTTACAAAGTGTTCGTCATGCAGCATGTCTAATCGCGTAAGTACAGTGTTTATTTTGATGTTTACATTGATTCTGAATGTGTTTGAGGCTATGCTGCGTGGCTAAAGCTAACATTACACACTGTTGGAGAGATTTATAAATAATTAAGTTGTTTATGCATTATACAGACTGCAAGTGTTTAAAAATGAAAATAGCGACTGCTCTTGTCTCCGTGAATACAGTAAGAAACGATGGTAACTTTAACCACATTTAACAGTACATAAGCAACATGCTAACGAAACATTTAGAAAGACAATTTACAAATATCACTAAAAATATGTTATCATGAATCATGTCAGTTATTATTGCTCCATCTGCCATTTTTTGCTATTGTCCTTGCTTGCTTACCTAGTCTGTTGATTCAGCTGTGCACATCCAGACGTCCTGCCCTTGTCTAATGCCTTTCACAGGGTTCCCACTCGTCCTGGAAAACATTGAAAACCTGGAAAATTGATGACAAACTTTCCAGTCCTAGAAAACAAATGGGAAATTAGAGAAAATGTAAAATGTCCTGGAAAATCTTGTTGTTGTCCTTGAAAATTATTTTTTAGAAAGTTCTTCAGCTGAGAACAAAGAGTTTATCACTGGCCAAAAACAATTACTGTTAGTTGCAGAAAGTGCGATGTTCAGGAATGCTGAGTTTTGACGTGAGAGTAGTATTTTCAATGATGATGTTTAGTTTTGTGTTGCCACTTGCAGCAGTTAGCTAATTCTATTAACTGCTCAAATGTATGCAGTAAATAGTAATTGGTAAGCAGCTACCTAATTCAGTAACTTGCTAACTAATCATTTTTATGCAATATAAGGTCAACAAGAGATTCATTGTGCAGTGTAGCCAGCTTCATTGATTATAACAGGAGTTTAAACAACAGTGCAGAACTTTGTGAGTTTCTGCTGAAGTGATTGACAGCTGCAGTGATTAAAAAGGGAAAATCTGTATATATATGTCAAAATAGATGTATGCATTGTATAAATGCAGACTAATAGACCTGCCACATATTCTATTACGTGTTGTGGATGTCTTTGTTGTTCATCGACTTTGTCTTTGAGTAATATTTTTATTTTCAAATAGTTAAACAAAACATTAAATAGTTCCAATATTTTTGCTATGAAAAGGTCACTGGTAACGAGAACAATTTGTCATAATGTATGATTAAGAGCTCATATTAAAAACTGATTTTATAGTTAAAGGATTAGTTCACTTTCAAATTAAAATTCTGATAATTTACTCACCCCCATGTCATCCAAGATGTTCATGTCTTTCTTTCTTCAGTCAAAAAGAAATTAAGGTTTTTGATGAAAACATTCCAGGATTTTTCTCCATATAGTGGACTTCAATGGA